>JAZHYW010001677.1:0-32500 GCA_037355805.1 Ixodes ricinus | reverse complement strand
GCGGGCGGGTGGGAGGGCGGTCGGGCGGGCTGACGGGCGAGTGGACGGGTTTCGGAGGGGCAGGCGGGCGGGCGGGCTTGGTTTATTTGCGTGCCTGTAAACAGCCAAGTGACCTGAACAGCAGTGCAGTGTCCTGTACACAGATACATAAAAGTATGGGATAAAAACACAATCAGGCGAAAATGTCTGTTTCAACAAAAACGCATGGTGAGTCTGTTGCACACGTGCCTTTGGGCAAGTGGCCCGCACATCAGGATAAAACGTATCTCTGCATTTTGATGTCCTCCCTGACGGTACCCGGAACCTCAGCGACATCAGCAGCTGGCTACAATCAAGAGAACCATGCACGATTTGACGCAGGAAATGCATGTCTCTTGCAATTGGTCTATCGTGCAGAGGCACCAAACCGAGGTCAGTGAGCAGGGAATAGTAATTGTAGAAACGGCGGCGTCCAATATATCGATCGTATAAAATTTGTATAAACTTACGCTTAACGTTTTCAATAAGATTACTATATAATATCGTTACAGAGTTCCAAACTACAGACACGAACTCGAGGCGTAATCTAACCAATGCACGATACAGACATAAAAGACACTCAGAGCGAGGAAACTTTTTTTGTTAGCGGGGACATGACACCTGGTTGGCGAAGTCCTTGACCAACAATCTGAGAGACGGAAAGGCGAAATTCCAATCTCGAGTCCACAATGACACCAAGATCCCATACACAGATAACCCACAGAACTTGCTCTTCAAATATAGTGTAGTCGAAGACTATGCTCGCCTTTTCCCGGTTAAGGGACATTACTACAGTATTTTTTGGATTCAGTTGAAGCCTAGTTTTTAAGCACCAATGTTCAACAGAGCGGATGTCATTTTGTATCTGAATACAGTCATTCAAAATGTCAACCACACGGAAAAGTTTAAAGCTATCGGCGAACATTAGCACTTTCGAGTTTCTGATGGAAGATGGTAGGTCGTTAACAAATATTAAAAAGAGGAGTTGTCCATGGTTAGATCCTCGTGGTACGCCACATAAAGATGCAAGTGTCTCCGACGCACAATTAACAACTAAAACAAAAGTGGGCCTAGCATACTACCTTGTCGTATCCTGAAGAAATAATTTTGAGTAATAATTTAGAATGAGACACTTTATCGAAAGTTTTTAGGTTAAGTCTAAGATTATTATGTCGGTTTGACCACGAGTATTTATGGTTTGGGAAAGATCATGCACTGTTTCAATAAGTTGGGTTGTTGTAGAAAGAGATTTACGGAATCCGTGTTGATTCTGACACAAAATATCGTGATTGTAACTTAACGTTAAAATATGTTCCGAAACAAGGTGTTCACGAAGTTTTTAGCATATAGTTATGAGGGATATAAGTCGGTCATTATCCACACAAGACGCCGCCCTCCTCTATGTATAGGAACAATTTTGGCGATTTCTAGCGGCTTCATATAGGACTACTCTTTGTTGAGGACTGAAAATGTATAATTATATGCTCAGCGGCTCATTGAGCGTACCGTTTTTAAAATGCATTTGGAATTCCATCGGGACCGGGACTTGTTTAATGTTAATATTAAGTAAGAGGTTCACAACTCTCTGCTCTTGAATTATTAAATCGTTAATTGGAGGATACTTAGATAAACCTCGCACTACTGCAAAAGCTGCATTGCCGTGAGTAAACACAGATGAAACGAAAGAATTAAGTTCCTCAACTCGCTGTTGACTTTTATCGGAACTACATTTCTTCTTCGCTTGGGGATTAACATATCGACAACATTTAGGTGGGGCTTCTGTAAGAAATATTTTAAGGCGATATTGTACAAATTTAATGCGAAAGCATTAACTGTTCCATGGAGCACAGACGGCGTTGTCTGTGACCGCGAATAAGCGGCTCCTAACTTCCCTCCCAAACGGCAGTTAAAAGAAAGGGTGGCGCGCACGCTAAATTCCCTCCCAAACCGTAGTTAAAACTGCTGCGACGCGCCATATCAGATGCTTTGTCACGGAAGTCGGCGGGGAGCTTAAGGTGAAAGCGGACACGCCTCAGAAAAAAACACAAAGAACAGAAACGCAGATGCATCGTATAAGGCAATGGTTCTCAACCATTGTTGTTTCGCGGACCCCTTGTAAATCAGCGGAGGAGGTGGAAGGTCCCCGTTCGGGGTGAGGGGAAGGGAAATATGTAGTTTAAATATGATAACGATTGAGCATATGGATATAGCTAAGGGATAGCGTAAAGCAGACTTCTCTTGTTCATACATATAAGAGAAATCTCGCCCGGAAATTTGAACGTTTTTTCTCAGTCTGAGAAAATACAACTTTTATTCCCGGGCTTAAACGATGAGGCTGAGCTTCGCGGACCCCTAAAATGCCTTCGCGGAAGCCCGAAGGGTCCGCGGACGCCCATTTGAGAACCACTGGTCTAGGACGTCAGCTGGATTTTGTCCTGGTGTTGGGGGGAGGGGGGGGCAAACTGATAGCCATTTATCGGAGTGTGCGCACGGGAGAGGGGGGGGGGGTTCAGAGGGAATTAGGAAAAAGTTATATACAGCTTCCAAGATACACATATTATTTTTTATTAAACAATTCTTTTAAAACCTACATTGCATCAGTACCTTCAACGTAAGAAAAAAAATCACAATTTTTTAAGATTTGTACACAGTGAAAAAAAGTAATAAAAGCTTGTCTATGACGCGGCAAAACAACGAAACGGTTCGCTTATTTGATCTTTATCTCATATATAAAAAAGCAGAAATATTTTGTAGACAAGTATTGGCATTATATGTACCGTACACGTTAATATAGCGACACAGTGTACGTGAGACACGCGCACACATAATAAATTATCGCAGTAATGAACAATACCCTTCATTTCCATATATAACAGTATGTGGCGTTTATTCAAGTTTTTAAAAGCTACCCCAATTTGGCCTATGTTCATATTTAGAACTCTAATTTTCTGCACAAAAATTGTCTTGCGCTCGTAATATTAATTCGAAGCATTTCTCGGGCTGTGGTCCGTGGAAGACATCTGAAAGCTGCGTTGGCTGTGCTGGAAAGCTAGCACGGCGGGGCTACCAACGGAGGGTTAGTTGCCATGGTACCTTTCCGTATTTCCTTGACGCCGGTCCCCTTAGCTTGAATTGGCATTGTCGGACACGGCTGTTTGAAGGGCTTCAATCAAGAAGAACAAGGAGCATCCGTCTGGGCGCACGCATCTAAAACTCACCAACCACGTTCTTCGCGAACTTTCTTTGTCATGTGTTTTCGATTTTATCCCGATGAAGGGATATCATGCAAAGACCGGACAGTCGGCCATCCAACATCGTCGAGCGGAGCCACATTTTTACACGTCAGATTGTGCTGAACGAACTCTCGGGACGGCACTTCGTTGCGGGAAACGTGACTGCCGTTTGCAGGGCACGGCTCACGGCGGGATTGATCCCTCAGCAAACGAAAAGAGGCTCATGAGGTCCCCATCGATGTCGCTATCCTGCCACGACCTACGTCACAGTTAGGTGGAGATTTTAACCTCACCGATTTGGTGCGGGAGAATGGCAAAGCCCATGGCTCGGGAAGCTCACTTCATACTAAATTTAATGCCATTCTAGAAATGTTCGATGTAACACAATGTGTCAGGAGGGAACATGTCTTGTAAATATTTTAGATCTTCTACTTTGCAATTTGCCGGGAGCGATTGACAACGTTTGCGTGTAACCTGGTATTTCAGATTATAGGATGGTGACAGCAGCGCTAGCTCACCCAACGCTACATTAAGGGAAGTGTCAAGAAAAAAGAGTGTAATATTATTATAAAGGAAACTATGATGCCACTGGAAATGAACTGGTTGGTTTCCTACCATACTTCTTAAAACAAGCAGATAATATTGGCGTTGATGAGCTCTGGAACATCTTTATACTCAGAGTTCAAGAGCTTGTTGACAATTACTTTCCCTCTAAAATAAAATATTCTAGAACTAAAGACAAGCCTTGGGTGACGAAAGAGGTAAAGCAGACAATTAAGCGGAAACGTACAGCTTATTTACGATTCAAAGATAATGGGGGAGTAGCCAACAGGTCGAGCTGAGAACGAAGTGACACCCTTTTTAAAATTGCAGTTAAGGGAGCAAAAGAAAAGTGCTATCAAGGGTTACACACAAAACTAAAAATGCAGCCCAAAAGTGTTTTGGAAGGCAGTTAAGTTAAATAATTAGAAGGACGATACGTCTATTATTCCTCCACTTCTCGAACAGCTGATAGTGGACGAGAAAAACAAAGCTACGTTTCTAAATAATTACTTTGAATTTGTTTTTTTCGAAAGCTTCTACGACGATCTGTTACACGATCTGTTACACAAAGAAATCATCCGGCCCTGACAATATTTCTCCACTTATATTGAAGAATTGTTCCGCGGGGCTAGAAACTATGTATGTGTGCTTTACAACAAATCAATAAGGGATCAGAAGCTTCCGGCAGACTGGAAAATCGCAAATGTGGTGCCAACACACAAATCAGGATCCAAAGACTGCGGAGAAAATTACCGACCTCTTTCTATAACGTGCAAACTCTGCAAAGTGATGGAGCACGTGATTTATAGTCGTCTTATTGCTCACTTGCACATAGAAAATTTTCTTATCCCAGATCAGCATGGGTTTCAATCTAGAACATCCTGTGTTACTGTGCTTGTTGAGGTTTTTTTACAATTTTTGGCGGGCGCCACGGGTACTGGGACTGAAGTAGACTATTTGTTTTTAGACTACAAAAAAGGCTTTGATCTCGTAAACCGTGAATTTTTAATCTTCAAACTCACCTTACTTGCTATTGATAATAATGTTTTAAGTTGGCTCTAGGACTACCTGAGAGATCGAAAGCAGTGCGTTGTGCTAAATGGTGAAAAGTCCGATTACGTTGGTGTTACTCTTGTGTTCCTCAGGGTTCTGTTCTGGGACCTTTGCTCTTCCTGGTATATATAAATTATATTAATATAATACAATCAAATATAGACTATTTGCAGACGACTGCATTATTTATAGAGTAATTAATAATTCGAATGTTGTAAATTTCTTACAGCCTGATTTTGACAATATTTCAATGTAGTGCAAAAGTTGGAAAATGAATCTGAACGTTAAAAAAAGTGTTCACGTGAGATTTACTCGAAAGAAAAGCTCCATTGGATCTATCTACATAATAAATTATAAAACAATTCAGGCTAACTCAAGCGTAAAATACTTGGGTGTCATTGTCTAGCGATTTAACGTGGGAAGCTCACGTGGAATTGATAACTCTAAAGGCTGTACGCATGCTTAATTTTATACGACGAAACTTTCGACAGGGTTCATGCAAAATTAAAGAAACTTTGTACTTTACGTTTTTTCCCCTGTATTAAATATGCAGCAGTTGTGTGGGATCCCCACCACAACGGCCTAAAAGAAAATCTTAAAAAATACAAACATCAGAGTGCTAGATTTGCTTTCAATGGTTATCAACGGGGGCTAGTGTCACCACCATGAAGGATAATTTAGAGTGGGAATCACTAGTTGAACGCAGAAAATGTTTAGGTAAAAATTTTCACATAATGTATTTTACAATCGCCTTATATTCATTCGAGAAATGTCTTTACATGAACCTTTTTTATATATATAGAAAAGGGCAGACCACCGGAACAAATTTTGACCGAACTTTGGCCGTACTGATGTTTTTGCGTTTTTTTTTTCGGAATCAATAGAAGAATGGAGTAGGCTTGCTATTGAAGGATGTGTTTGATGTTTATACAAGTTTGTTTCTGTTTCGATGTTTTTATTAGAAATTATTGCATTTTATGGCTCATCCCTGTTATAATGCCGAACGACGATGGAGGCCTCTATGTAAATAAATAAAAGAAAAAAAACTTCACATTCGAAGTTGTCAAAATCAAAATGCTCCGCAACTGGCTGGAAAACTTTGATCTTGATATCACCTTCAGAAAGCTGCTTCAGAGACCTTGGGTTTTATCTTCCCCGAAGTTTTCTTCAAGGGCTGACAGCAGGGAATCCAAGTACGGAATAAGGATGCTCCGGTGGTAGTGCTGTTCTGCAGTTCCCACGACGTTGGACCTGTGAACTTGCCATCGAACCTTACGTGATGTAGTGATTTAGTGATTTCTATCTCAACCTGCCGTTCCGTCTCTTCGACCTTTGAGAAGAAGTCCTTAAAAACGCCTTCCGCGTTTTTTGTGTTTTCAGATATGGGTCAGGGGAGCACGCGAATGTGCTCTTTTACTTTCGGAATGTCCATCTGGACTGCCTGGAGGATGTTCGGCACCGGTTCCAGGAGTGCAGAATACCTCGCAATAATTGTGAGGCAAACAAGAAACGATGGGGTGCACAAGCTACAAACGAGTTGGTGCGCTGATTCTCGCGTTTGTTTGTTCGTAAATTACAGGAGTTCCCCCAACGCCTCCATAACGCTGATACAGTTCTGGTGAAACAAGCGGATGCTGTTCTACTTCGAGCTCCACTGAGTGTCACAAAGTAGAAGCAGGGGCTTTCTCGGAAGAACTTGATTGCCGCTTTGACAGAGGCCACTTGCATTTCTCACCTCTCGCACCAAGTTGGCCTTGTTTAGTTTAGGCAGTGCGAGCTGCTCCGTTCACACCAGCGTGAGCTGCTCCGTCCCAACAGCGTGAGCTGCTCCGTTCCCGAAATGTCTGCTGACTCATCTGCCAGTAGCGAGTGCAGCCCTGACCTGTTACACGCTCCTACGATATCCGCCCGCAGGAGTTCTTTGCTGATTTTTATGAGCGCATTCTGGGTGCTTATTGAGTTGTACCTTGCGTTTTCGGCGCAGTTTTTAATGTTAGTTTCCAGCATATGGTCGCCCGCATCATCGCGAAAGTTGAGCAAGTCCTAGAACACACCGCCCTTTTACTTCTTGCCTCGAACTAGCATATTGTGCATGGCACAAAAAATAATAGTTGTCGTAATTGAGACGTGCTTCTGTTTGTTGCCCTCCGCCTCGTTTTTTGTGCTGACTTGTCAAGTTGTATGGAAATGTCGATTGAATTGTCGAGACTTCGAAGAAAATTGGCCTTTTTTTGTTGCGTCTTTGTGCCATTCGCACTGTTCATGTTGCTTAGCAGACTCGTGGAAACCTCTTATTCTGGGTGAAAGCAGCGACAATGAAACCTCCTTGTCGACCTTACCCGGACGCTGGCTTGAAGACGACGCACTGGCGACAGGGTGCACATTTGAGAACACTATAGTACGCCAGCCATGTATATAGTGAAAGCCACACTGGCCGCAAGGCCCTGGCTTTCTTGGAGTCTGCAACCTCAGTTTTGAAGTCGTATGGATCTGGAAGATCCAGGGGCTGACAAGCAATTTTCGCTTCAGGTCATTGTCTGCAACAAGGGAAGCCAGGATGGTATGTGTGAAATTAAAGCATTTGAATGAGCTAGACTGCCGTATTTACTCGAGTAATAGCCGCACTGTCTGTAAAAACAACCTGACGGTTCGCTTGTCCGCGGAGCACGCGAATCACAAATCACTGCAAACGACAGCATGATTCCAGCGGTTTACAGGACAGAGATAACGACTGGGCGCGAAGATACCATTTGTGAAAATTGCATTCGTATGGAGAATCGTGTTCTCGATCTAGTTATTTGCTATGTAATTTATGCGCAACGCGATGATTGGGTGTATATGTGTTCTGTGGGAAAGCAGACGCAAGGGCCTTGTTCATGAATAGTGCGGCTTTTACTCGAGTAAATACGGTCACATATGCCACCTGATCGAGTGTTTTCAACGAGTATGTTTGTCTTGTTTTGATTTGAACGAAGCTACGCCTTGAGGAGAAGGAATGACAGAAAGGAAGACAGAAGTTAACCTAGAGTATTTTGTCCAGGAACCCATACAAAAACCAGAGTGTAAAAATATTTTGTTGTGGAAAGTACAGAGCGCCTTAGTTGCAAACGCCGAATTGGGTTCGTCCTTTCTCCGACGGTTGAAAAAGTTGAGTCATGCCTTGATTGTTTTCTAAACCCATGAAAAGTGATCGTAGGCAAGAATAATATCAAATATAAATTAATTATAAGGACGATAAAGGGCGCACCATAAACGTTTTTTCATGATCGTCCCCGTTCCCGTGTTTTCCCTCCAAATGTTTTAACGCTCCCTCTCTTAGGGATGTAGTTCTTGATCTAAACATATCTCTTGACGAGGACGCTTATTATGTATCGTTTATATATATTTAAAACGAACGGAGATAAATATGTTTATATTTCAATCATATTTCATAGTTCTATATACATCCACGAAAGGCTGGTAAAACCTCAGAAGCCAGAATTTTTACAGCCTTGGACTATTCAGAAAACCCAGTTTTCGAAGTAAAGAACAAAAGGACGACTGATAATTTTTTTCTTCCAATAGCTGTTTGTTAGCTTAAAAAAGTATTCTTTCTATGTCTGCACTTGTTACTGATATATACGTATAAGACACATAACATAATATAAGATGGCTGTCTTGTAAAGGAAACTCTATGGCCTACAACGTCCAATGTTACGGTTCCCTGCCGATTGGATATCAGGGCAGACCGCTTTTCCGCTCCGATGGGCTTGCAAAGACGCCTTTGCGCTTTCCATGCGAAAAAGCACCGAAGGGATGTCGGGTATCGTTGTCGAGGCTATCGGAAGGGCCTGCTAAAACTATCTATTACCTCCGGGAAAACGCGGGTAACACCGGCCACTGATTTTTAAAGAATTGGTGTGGCTTTGATGATTTTACAAATGGGAAAAAAAACCTTTTAAAGTGTAGCCAGGTTATTGGCCAAAATTACGCCAGAGCTTGGTGACTATGTTGGCCTTTTAGACCCGTATAATTAATATTCAAAAACGGTACACTGGTAAATATTGCCCCGCACTGCGGGGTAAATGCGGTCACAATAGTCATGAGAATCTAATATTACGAGACCGGTTGCCATAAAAACTGAGCCAGCTCGGACCGTCTCCATGGTGACGTACTGACCAATCGTAGCGAGACGGGACATGCGGAAAAGAGTGGCGCTACTCTGACAGCTAGCTACCGTATAGAGTGGCGCTCTAGCCTGAGCGAGGCTAGGCGGTAGATGAAGCCTAATATTGGACAACGAAAAAGAAAATTATTTACGTTGGTCTAGGCGAATATAGAAGTTAAATAACTTGACTGACTGCGAGTCTCTAGCCTTATAATTGTATCAGATTGGATAATTCTAAATAACATATCCCACGCAGTAGTTTGTTATCTGCTGCAGTCAAACGCACAGCCGGCACTAATGTTGTGAAACAAACATGCTATCTCCCATCATATTGCTCAAGCAGTGACCCGCGTTCCCACTTCCGCAATGGCCGCTATTGCCATAGACTACATGTTTCACAAATGCGGACTTCGGACAGAAACACGACGCGTCACAGCAGGCTTCCGCGGAACATGGAAATGTCTACACATACCTGTGAGTATAACGAATTTATGCTGATATTATGAATATCTTTTAAATGAAAATGTCTCAAGCCAAACGATAGAATCCAACGTTTGCAACCGACTCGCAATATCTACTACATTTCTCGAGTGAGTGATGACTTGCTCATTCGTGCAGATAAGACAACCATGCAGGAAACGTGTCGGTATCTAGCGTGACGTGAAAAAGAAAACAACAAAACGTGTGTGGCCAACATTTTTCACCGGCTGATATCGCTTCGCCTTTTTCTACCTACCATAATTTTGGAACAATAATATTACACTTTACTAAAAAAAAAAACTTCGGAGCGCTTATGGAAGTAGCAACAAAAGCCGAGAGGCGTCGCTTGTACGTCATTATATATGATGGTATGTTACAGAAACCAAGGCCAGGCGGGTCCGTTTGCTCTCAGGAGATTTGATAATAAAATAAATCAAAGTCCAGTGACCAATGCAAGTTCTAAACCCGTATGACTAATTGGTGTTTTAGTTTTCCGCAAATCTTGATTCTTTGTAGAGTAAAAAGATGAAAAAATATTCCGGATTTCACTCTTTATAATACATTATCCATACACTACCACAACTTGAAAAAGAGGTTTAAAGTTTAGCTCAAAAGACAGCTACTATCTCTAGATACAAAGCTCGCTAATGTGGAACCCCTACAATAATTATTTCCAGGGTCCAATAAGGCCGAAATCATCTACAGCTGGACAACATTAATTCGTTCCGGAATTAAAAATAAAGCTATATATACTGGCTGTTTTTGAAAGTACGGGCAAATCGCTCCTGCGAAGACTACGCATCACACGAAAAAAGGTTGATGTTGTGTTAGTGCGTACCCAATGGCCTAGTTAGGAAAACTACTAACGGTGAGGAAAGTTACGTTTTTATTATTTCTTTAGAAATATACTTCTTATTTGTTCAATTTAAGCCTATCGTTTCAGTTTGAAACTTGCTGGGCACCATTTAAAACCTTTATATAAACCTTTTTAGACAGGTATTAAGCACGCCCAGCATTTTGCCATGTTTTGAAGAACCCTTCAATTATAAATGCATTTTCTGGTTTCGTCTTTTTTTAATTTAGGCGTGGTTTGGTCATTTTAGCGGCAGCCTTGCTGCCCTCCCGCGGCCGAAACGCGGAACGAGGTCCAGGCCACCCTGACCTCCGAGTTCGGCGCGCTGCCAGTAGTCTACTCGCGTCGCGCGCCGATGCTGGAGGCCATGAGACCACGGTACAGACGCTTCGCCCGTCTAGTCTATAGTCAGTGACAGGTTAAGAAACGTTTTCTGGTTGGGGAGGAGGAAGCAGACGGAATTCTGAAGAGAGGGGGAGGTTTCCCCCTCTCCTCTCCAGCGTTCCGTCAGCTTCTTCCTCCCCTGCCGTCCCTTCCTTTCGAAAACTTTTCTTAACCTGTAACTGACTATAATCCATGGCGGACAATTATTTTTGGTACTTGCAGCGAGGCATCTTATATTTGTTGCAGTACTGGCGACTGATTGATCTTCCTGTGGCATTTTTTGATATAACGTGGGTTTCTCCTCAAATATTGACAACCGTCGCGACGAGTGGCACCATAAAATCCCTCGCACATTCTCAAAATCGTTCAGCGAGCGGTTGCCGGAACCACAAAACACTTGAACAACCTGTACTACCGACACGCTGTTACCAAACAAGCCCGCATTTGTCCACACCAGGTGTGGGCACTGCGCGAGCGCCGAAACCACCTTCGATTGAGGTGAAGCTTCTGCGCGTGCGCCGTGGTGACAACAGCGCCACCGCAGAGGCGTGACGTCAGAGCCGCGTGCTGGTCTATACCAACCTTAGTTTCTTGTTTACAACACCGTTGCTTTCAAATCCTTTTCTACTCGTTCTTTGTACAACAAGCAGGAAAATGCGGCGTCATAAAGCTTCCACGACAACGCCATCCAAACTGCCTTTTGTGCCAAAATTGTCTAAAGATCACGGTTGCAGAGTGGTCTTGCGGTTTTTATCCCATCAAGGCAGAAACAACTCGTATCTCTACTGTATAGATCCAAGGACCAGTCCTATTAAGTCCTTGCCGTGATATTTTACATAGGGCTGGGCGTCCATTCAAAACGTTAAACTTAATCACCACCCTTTAATCGATTAATTATTCGATTAGGCGGTCGCTTTGCTTTCCAGTAATAAAATCGCCAAAAGGTGAGAGCACATTTTTTATATTTTGTTGATGGGATGTTTCGTTTTTTCAACATGTTTCAACAAGCCGGGAGACATCAACGTGAACCGGCTGGGCGCTCCTAGAAAGCAGGTATGTACGTACGCTGTATGTCATTATGTGGCAGTTCCGTAGAATTAGCACGCAGTGGATCGTTCTTTACAATTCCTCCGAGAAAAATGCCCCGAGATCTCGAGGAAGAATTGGCACGAAAATGGCCCAGCTCTGAGTAAGGATAAAAGCACCAAGATGAACGGACGTCTGAAGAGCGCGAAAAAATTGCCGAAAAACTAATATCCCTTGCGAAAAGCTCTTCAAACAAAAGCAGAAAAAAGAATCCTAAATGCTATCGCATTACTACACCTTTGGAACTAGCCAGAGATAATGCTTGGTAGCTTTTCGGAGTGTTTTTGTGTTTATCTGTGTTTCTCGCCTAGCAAAATAGAGGTAGTTTTAATTCTAGCATTGAACAGTACCTGAGTTTACTGACATTATAGGCGCGGGTTTCATTTATTTTGTATTTCTGTGTCATTCTGTGTATTAACTAAGTAATTAAAATAGGAGTCGATGACGTCGCATACAACCCGTTAAACATATTTATTGTTCAGGTGATGCTAGAATACGTCATAAAAGATATACCTTATGATTCCTCGAGTATTAAAACTTTAAAGTCGTCGAAAATGCGGCTTGAATATTTTCAGATTTTATTATTCGCTAGAAACATTCTGAGATTATGCTGTTTTTTTTTTTAACTGTTGGAGGACGGCAGAGGGCGGCAGGCAGTGCAGACATGCTCCGCTCGGTTCTGTCTTTTTGACACATTTTCGACCGCTATTCGACAGTTCTGCACATTTTCTGGATTACTTCTCGAAGGCCAATGGTAAGCGGACCAATTGCAACAACGATTCCTGACCTGTTTCTGGTTTCGGCGACGGTCCGTCGCCGGGAACCAGAATTTTTCGGCGTTTTTCCCCCCACGCACGTCGGGGGAGAACCTAAACCTAACGCCTCGGCATACGTGGGGCGATCGTATAGTCGACTCCGCCGCTACTGCATAAGCCGCCTCGCCCTTCGGGATGCAGTACCGAGTCAAAGGCACCTCGGTCACACCGGAGGACCTCCAGGAGGGAATCTGGGAGTCTGTTTTTCGCCGACAAATGAACACACACGCCACCTTTGTCTCAAAGAGACGGAAAGAGAAGGTCACACAGGAAGCAGCACGTACGGTTCAGCAGCCGGCCACGCCATCATCCACCACTGAACTCGTGAAGCGGGAAATGGGTCCGGCCAAGCCTATAAAATGCACAAACGCTGTCCGACTCTATCAAGACTACTTATGGAAGACATATTAAGGTGGTGTTCCGTACATGTGGGTTTGATCCAATAACGTGCGGTGCAAGTACGTTCATGATGGCGATACTTCAGCTTTTTCTACCTTTTCAGTCACGACCACAGGAGAAGATTTCGATTCACCCGAACAACCGTACCTTTACGGTCAGCACAACAGCTCAGGACAGGGCTTGCCGACTAGGCGCGGCCACATCGCTCACGCTGGGAGACCGGACTTTTCAAGTTTCTGCCTACGTGGCCATGCCCGAAACATCCCACCCGCATAGTTGTACCGGAGGCACTATGCATGGGGGAGACGACGGAGGAAGTCATACACTACGCCACCCTTGATAACCCCGAACTGAACGTCCTCCATGCTAGGAGGATGGGTAAGACTCGGACCATGTTAATGACAATCAAGGGGACCAAGCTACCCAATCAAGTCACCTTTCGTCACGCAGTGCCGTTCTGCTACCCGTACAGAGAGAAGATCGAGACCTGCTTCAACTGCCGCCAAACCGGACACAGGGCCAACGTGTGTAGGCAAGCTACCAGCAACAAGTGCCACAGCTGTGGCACTGAACACTCCAACACCAATCCAGACGGCTCAACTTACATTTTTAAACCGGCCTGCATCATCTGCGGAGGGGAACATGTAACCGGCTTCAAGGTCTGCCCCCCCCCCCCCCCCGATTCGTGCAACGCAAGAAGACACCGGCACCGTCGACACCGTCAGACAGATACTCCCGGTGCCAATCCAGATCAAGGCAGTGGGGAGTGGAATCACTCAGGAGCCGGGACCGCTCCAGGTCCCGGCTCCTGAGTGAATCAGCAACAGCAGCGGCAAGACGACCCCCGCAACGTGAGCTGGGCTAGCAGGGACGCACACCACACCAACACAATACCCCCGCAGTAGCTAGGGAGCTGGAGGCACTCAAGAACGAATGCGCAATCCTCAGGCGGAAAGTAACAGAAATCCCAATATCACCCCTCGTGAACATGAAAACCACAACCGCGAAGCAGACATATACCGCGCTGCTCAGTCAAGCGCACACACCAGCAGCCACGACTTCAAGACCACCAATCCCCACGAACGCGGAATCGGAAACAGCGAGGCCAACATCCACAGCGCCGCGAGGTCAGAGATCCGCTCCCACTACAACACCCCTTCCGCAAAGCTCAAAGTGGAAGGCGACCGACGCCGTATCGGAGACTTCGGACTCGTGTATCACGGGAATGTCAACCGTAGAACCGGGGACGAAGTACGTCAAAAAAAATCCTAAACGTAGACTGTGGCTCCTCGATCACCTGACTCGGCGGGAGGAGCGCATAGATATACTAGAGGAGCGAATGGATAGTCTAGAACAGAAGGTCGAGGCAATACAACAGAGCCTCGACAGTATCTTACCCGTCATCGCTCAAATAGTGACCAAATTAGACATAAGCATTAACCATGGCCAACCTCAACAGTCCCCTTAACGTGTGGCAATGGAATTGCCGGGGACTCCGCCAAAAGCGGAGTAACCTGTCGCTCCAGATCAGTGAACAACAAACACAACCAGACATTCTAGCGTTGCAAGAAGCGACGCCACCACTTAAAATGGCGAGTTATGCAGCGTTCGCATACACTCACCCCACCCAACCGTCCACTTCCAATTTCCAAACGACAACACAAACAAACGTCGACGGTAGTCACATTCACACAACGCAATCTTGCAGTCACACAACAAGAACCCGAGGACACGCTAATTCCACACGTGTTCCTCGAGATCCATCCGCACAAGAAGGGCAGGCCCAGTGTATATGTGCATAACGCTTACTCCTCACCCAAAGGAAGGTAGGTCGAAGCGGGCGGCCGCACTCACCCACAAAGCCGCGATGCTGGTGGCAGGCGCAGCACCCTTATTAATTGTGGGGGTCTTTAACCCGCGCCACCAGGCATGGGGATATCCGGGCTCACTACTCAAAGGCGTAGCCACATGGAAACGATCCAGACGGAGCATCTCATACTCATAACCGACCAGGATTATCCGACCCGCGAAGGAAACAGCGTGTTTCCGGATACGGCCCCGGATCTTTCCATCACGCGCAACATCCCGCTAGCCATGTGGTCGAAACTCTTCAAACGCGGTCGGCAGCGATCACTTTATTCAGGAAAAAACGATCCCCGACAACACCCACAAAAGACGAGAGACACACGGAAAAGGCTTAGTTAATGGGGACCGTTTCCGGGCCCTTCGCGATGAGGAGGGGGAGGCTGTGGATCTGGGCAGCTGGACGCGTTCCTTACAGGACAGTGTCAGGTGTGCCACGTACCCGGTCCACGCCGCCTCCCCCGAAGGGAGGGCGGACGCCAAACTGCTACATATGTGGCATGCAGGCTTTGGGGAGACTCCGCGATCGCTGGTCCAAACAAAAACACAACCGCTCGCTTCGCTAACGTATCCCGCGCCTAGAGAGGCACATACAAACGCACGCAATTGAGCTCGGCAGTCAACACTGGGGGCAGATATGTGACCAGATCAACGGCAACTTGCTTGGGGCTCCGCGACACGTGGGGCCTCCTTCGTTAACTGAAGGACCCCCAGGGTTCAAAAACGGTACAGCGTAACACACTTACCAAGGTACCCAGTACGTTCCCGGGAGATGCCAGGGCGTTCATAGCGGCCCCGAGGGACAAGTACGTTAACCTAAGGAAGGGCGACGCGGAATCGCAATCGTATTCGGAAATCGGGAACCCCGCACTCGATGCGGATTTCCTCGAGGCTGAGGTCCATCGCGCCACCATTCAACTCAATCCCAATTCGGCCCCGGACCCCGATGGGATCACCAACAAGACCCTACGCAACCTAGACGCTAAATGTATAACGGATCTCACGCGTTTCATTAACGAGACATGGCACAGCGGCACAGTCCCACCAGAGTGGAAACGGGATAAAATGCTCTTTATACAAAACCTGGTAAACCTCTCAACGCCGATAATGTGAGACTCATTTCCCTAACGTCCTGCGTCGGCAAGGTGACGGAGCACGTAGTGCTCAATCGCATTCGGGACTATATGGAGGATCGGGGCTTGTTCCCAGACTTCATGTTTGACTTCCGCCAACACCTCTCAATGCAGGACATCCTTAGTGGTGGGCTTGACTTGCAAAGAGTCTTTGACAACATACGGCACATGGCAGTCCTGTTCAACATAAGTCAATTGGGGCTGGGCGAACGCTTCTGGGCGAACGCTTCTTCGCGTACGTACAGTCGTTCCTTGAAAACCGCACGATAGAAATTTCGGTTGCGGGGTACACGCCAGACCCTATACTCACGGGGGATAGAGGCACTACGCAAGGGGCGGTCCTGTGCTCTATGCTCTTCGACATGAGCCATGCTGTACCTCCCGAGTAAGCTGGCCACAATACCCAGACTCGGTCACTCTATTTAAGCAGACGACATCACGCTATGGACCCACAAGGGCAGTGACGCGGACATGGAGGAGACGCTTTAGACAGCCATAGACGTCACATATGAATATGTCGCGAATTTAGGGCTCGACATCTCTCCGCATAAATCGGAACAGCTAATCAAGGACGAGAGCACAGGTCTCACGGACGCAGAAGGCTCAGTACAGCGATTGGACCTGAGGGTAGGCGACCAACCCATACCGGGGGTCAGAACCATTTGAATACTGGGCTTAATTTTTCATTGCTTCAAGCGAAACACGGACGTAATGCTAAAATTACACTCGACCACCCAACAGACAGTTAGACTCATCAAACGCATATCCAACAGGCGCGGAGGAGTAAAGGAAGCAAACATTGCGAGACTCATCAAAGCTTTCGTGGAGTCCCGCTTCCTATACTCCTTGCCGTATCTACAATTACAAAGACCGACAGCGACAGTTGCCATCTGCTTCTCCGGTCGGCGTACAAATCGGCACTGGGCCAGCCCCAGCAAACACCAACTGACCACCTCATGGCTCTAGGACTACACAACAGAGTAGACGAGCTGCTTGAGGAACACCGCTCTGCTGAGATACTGCGCCTGGCGGGCACCAGAACCGGACGAGCGGTTCTCGAAAGGCTCGGCATACCCCACACCCTCTAAATACCGCATCTCTAATCGTGCCGATACCAACCGAAATTAGATCTCGGCTCAGGATCCCACCTTTACCCAGGAACATGAACCCGACCTTCCATATTCAACGCCGCAAAGCCCGAGCGGAGGTCCTTCATAAGCTGTACGCTGGGTGTCCCGACGTATACTTCGCCAGACGCGGCTAACTACGGCGAACACCGGGACCGCTATGCCCTGGCCGTGGTGGATGGGACAGGGCGCATTGTAGCGATGGCCTCAGTCAAGGAGGATTCCCCACCAGAGCGGAGGAAGCTGCAATCGGCCTGGCCCTGAACCACGCGTCCGAGTCGTTACGCACCGTAATCTGTGACTCCAAGACCGCCATTCTCAGCTTCAGCTCAGGTCGCGTCTCTCGATCGGCAACAAAGCTCCTAGCATTCAAATCTTCCATCATCCCTCCAACCACACACCCAATCACATTAATCTGGTCCCCGGCTCATGAGGGGGTCGGCGGTAACGAGGCGGCCCACGCCGCGGCCCGAGATGCGACTCACCGGGCCGGGACATGCGGGGCGGTCGGCGGAGCCGTTACGATTGCTAACGAGCCAAGGGATCTCCCATGGCATAAGGAACCACTTCGCGGTTTCCATGACATTACACAACACTACAGATTACAGCGCCAGATATACCCACCACCACATAAGTCACTCAACAGACGTCAACAAGTATTATGGCGCCAACTTCAGACGAATACCCTCCCTAACCCCGCGACACTCAGACACTACCTCCCGGACCGAATACAAGGCCCGATGCACCAAGTGCTACGATCCAACAAAAGACGCAGACGAACACAACAAGGCCACGATCGAACATATATTCTGGTCCTGCCCGGCCGATCCCCCACCCTCTTCCCTCACACGACACTTGACACAACGAGACACTCAGTGGACGACCCTGCTGCTCAGCTCCGACTGCGTTATCCAACTCGCTGCGGTCACAAGAGCCGAGCAAGTCGCCGCCCGGCCCAGAATCGGTCCAGCCACTCTGCAGGGGAGGCACCACGCCGGCCATAGGAGAAGAAACCCAACGTTCTGGGTCTTATTAGGCTTTAATAAAGTTTATTCTCTCTCTTAAACTGTTATTGGCAACGTTTAGAAAGAACATTTTTCAATTTTATTAGTTGGCTTTTTCGTAGTGGTGCTTGGTGTGGTTCCGACAATTTCTGGGTTTACGTCAACCAACGTAATATTTGTTGCTATCCACTGCATCTCCTGCAAGAGTAGTTATAACACTCATGAAATATATATTTCTAAGTATTTTAAAACGCTCCGGTAATATGGGTTCTGCTATAGTCGCTCAAAGAGCCAAACAGCCCTACAGATCATGTTCTGCAACGAGAACATCTATTTTTTGATATCTGTGTATTAGCTTTGTTAATGTTGGTTTCAGTAACTAACTCAAAATTAACTTTGGGCTAGTTGGCTATACATTGTTAAAAGTCAGAAGCCTTGGTGTTTGCGCTTTTGATTTTTATCAGTAACTTACCTTTGTCACAAATACCAGTATTTCCAAACTAGATGAAGACCTTAAAATTGGAGCATGTAATATTTTTTTCTGCGTGTCATTCGTCTCATTGGAACCGTCTAAAACTTGGTAGTTTCGGATGATTCAAGGGCGTGACAAAATCTAGGCTTTCCCCGTTAACAGATACTTGTGCTACTTTAAGTATAGGTTGTTTGTATACAATTCTCAAATTAGGGCATGGCTTACTATGGTTTCGATTTATATCATTCATGATATGAAGTAAAAAAAATCGCAAAGGGCAGAAGTAAATATTGTTTTTCAGGCGGTACTTGAAACCCAAATCATTGAATGGACTTTAAGTAAGCCGGAAACTGGTTCTTGTCAATTAGGTAAAATGGGAGAGGGGGGGGGGGCGTTCAGACTTTTCTTAAAGATATGTAGAACACAGTCACAAAACAAAGGTTACGAGGGGGGAGAAATCTGAAAACTAAAAATTCAGGACGTCGATCTTCAAAAGAAAATATATTGACGTCTTGGTGTCAGGCGACGTCTGCGAAATGACGTCATAGTGTGACATGACATCAGTGTCCTGCGTCGTCATGGTGTCACATAACGTCAAGATGCCACATGTCATCATGGCGTTATAGAGTAACGCGTCTTCATATTAAAACGTTACGTCATATTTTCACGTGACATGACGTCATTTTATTATCTAACCACACAGTATCTGGTAACCTGATGGCATAATTTCCGTGCCTAACTTATCGGGGAAATATTTCTGCTAAACTACGATAGAAGCTGCTGCTCGTTAAAGAAACACAGCAAGTGCTGTCGCACTTCCATTGCATTTGACGGAATGTCTAAGGCAATTTTTTGTGGACAGCGAATGATCATAGGCTGCCGAAAACAATATGGGGCTTTAAATTTACACAACTTTTACACACGTCTCCGAACTCGTGTTATGCAAGCAGACCCGCGCGCAACGTCGCTACTCTAAAGCGTTTCTTTTTTATTTTTTATTTTTATTTTTGAAGCGGACTATATTTTTTAAATTTTTTCTTTAAAAATAAGTCTTCTTGTCTTGTCGCGTGGGTCACTCCGGGATGATCCCGCGACTGAGGATTCGCAAACAATTACTGTATTGGTGTACTTGAACTTTGCAAACAATTAATGACTTGTCGGAAATTCTGTTTGGGGTTCGTGTCCAACCACTGCGGTGATTGGAATAGCCGAACACTATGTCCAGAGTACAGACCATATTTTTTGCCTTAATCGCCAAGCTGTGCGTGGAGATTAAAATGAAACCGCGTTTCGGAGGCGATGAAGGTAAAGGATTTGTTCTGAGGAGTAATCAGCGAAAATTAAACTTGTTTTATGCCTCCTTTAATATCTATGGAACTATAAACAAAGGAGAGACTGATACATGTAGTAGGCACTGTACAAAGCTCCGTTCAAAGTGGCCAACAAGTGAGGTTCTTGGCCCTCTTAAAACAGAGGTCGTCAAGAATTTAACAATCAATCATCTAAAAACGACCTAACGAAACAAATTTTATGATTTTTTAACAAACACAGATGTGGATTGAACTGATAGTTTTATTAATTGCACGATAAATGCTTGTTGACAAACATGTTATATCTCCATCGGTCTTAGTTTCACGGTGTGTGAAGAGGCAAACATGAGTAGTCTTCCTTTGTATTGTGTAGGTATCGACGAATTAGATTATTTGGAATGTCATGTTTTAGACTTTTAAACCCTCACCTAACCTAAAATTCCGCCAATTACCGCTTTATTTTTTCTCTTTGTGAACGCGTCGAAGCTATACTTAACGAACGCATGTTTTATTCGTGAAGGCTGCTTTTAATTATGAGTGGATACATACAGCCGTATTCACCAGTCGTGACTAATCAGCGCTGTTTAAAGTAAGTAGCACATCTAAGTAATCACGAAGTAAGCGAAGGATCAGCGACTAAGGGGCGACTATACCCCGCGGTATTCACGAGCGTGAAGCAATTGGGTAACTGTCTAGCCAGGAGTAACAAACGGAAGCGTACATAAACGTACTTAAACGTCACTGCGCGAACAGGGGTTTTATGCTTTAAAAACTAATATTTAAATATCTATGAGCGAAAATAAAATGTTATAATGACAGATTAAATGCCCACACAAAGCTTTACAAAAAAAAATATGGAAGAAAACACGGAAGTTGCATGGCCAGCGACATGAATTAATATGGAAGCGCCCGAAACGCCGGTAAATGCGGGCTCTCTTGGCGTCCAGCGCCCCGCTGAGATTGCTTTAGCCCATCCTCTGAATATGTCTATTCTTCTTGCTATTTCCTGCATAGATAACTCGCGGTCGCAGTCGGAGTTTCGCGGCGTTGACATTAGCGTCGGCACCATCGACGGCGCTGTAAATAGCGTAGCCACCGACAGCAGCGCTTCGGTGGTGGGGGGCTCTTAATATTATAAAATTAAAAATATTAAACTTTTTTGCTAACACTATAAAAAAAAGAAAAAACGACTTCACCGCCTTATGAAAATAAAATGTAATTCATTTGATATATTCACGTCGGTATGTTTCTTTTTCGGTCTGACACCGAAACCGCACACCGACCGGGCGGAGGTTGCATGAGCTGTGAACTCGCTCGGCTCGCCGGCGCCCAGGGCTTCCGCCCTTGCAATGACCCTTGGCGTAACGGCAACGTCTTCAACTCGACGCGACGTCACGACCGCGTTACAACGGCGACTTGATGTCGCGAAGGCGTCGTCCTCGACGCGAGGCAGTATCAGGACGGCCTTACGACAGCGTATTGTCGTCGCGTAACGTCGTAGTCGACGATGACGCCGTGGCGTCGTCGTAACGTCTTGTCGTCGCGGCGTGGTTTTTTGACGTTACCTCCGACGTCAAGATCATGAAAAATGCAATATGACCTTGACCTGTGTATCGATCGAGGGTAATGATTGAGGATAGCGATCGAACGTGGCGGTGAAACCAAAAGCATTTGTCGTAGAAATCGGCTGATAAAGCGCATTATTTGTTAAAAAAAAACATTCAATCAATCCCCTGTTTAGTTTTCTGGTTCCAAATTAGACTCGTTCCATAGAAAGGAATAAATTACCAGACACGTACTCTGAGCTGTCAAACCTTATTTGCCACAGCAATGGGAGATTGTCAGGGTGGAAAATATTAAATTCCTCGCCTCGAAATTTAAGAGGCAAAGTCCTCTTTCACCATCGCCAACTCAAGCAAGTTGATACGCCGAAAATCCAGGCGATCCAAGCCACTTCGATCGCAGCGCCACAACGCCAATTTTCCACATTCTGAGCTTCAACTGAAACCATGAGCGAAGCCTGTAGCTCGTCCCACTCAGTCGTTTCTAGTTCACCATAGCTGATCCAACTTGGCATGTTAAATAAGTAATTAGGTAGGCCATGTGTATATTTGTAAAGGTTAGTTGTAAGGAATATTTATTTTGGTTCAGGAAAGTGGCGGCGCCGCAGAAAGACAAGTTGCCCATTCCCATGAAGGTGTGCGGCGCCGCATGTACATAATAATGAAGTGATGAGATTGTGTATACACAATCCCATCACTTCATTATCGCCAGCATCTCTCTGGCATCTGTCTGCAGTTGACAGAGAAGTGCTGGCGATCTTTAAATATGACCTGTGGGCGAGAGTAACGAAGTTATATTGTCGATGTTTTATTTTTGCGCGTATGCATGTGCGGTGCTGCACCTATTATATATATATATATTTTTTTTTGTGTAGGGTTAAGTAGAATAAATATGCCTCAAAATATTTCGGTCGCAGCTCTCGATCCCTTACTGGACGGCTGGACGTCTCAAAACGGAAGAACAACGAACACACACGACTGCGCAGCTTATACAGCGGAAGCGAAATCACGCATATACTACATTAGGAACTTTTAGCAAACCTAGGGTGCCTTCATGTGCGCTTCGCTTAGGGTGGTGGCATCTGGCCATTTTGTCCCACACGTTTATCTTTCTTTTTTGTTCAGAAGCGCGTGAAAGAGCGCGTCCCTGCACGCGTTTGTGGCGCTGACTGTGCTATGGCGACATTTTGTTTTCGACGATTTCTTTGTATTTTCCCCGTGAGCGCGTGCTGTCGGCATCGAGTACTACAAAGGGTGGCATCACCCTAAACAGAAGGACACTGAGGCACCCGCAAGCAAACCTATACGCGTGTATTCGCGTCGCCATTCACTAGCTGCAGCCTTTGAGTCACTGCTTTAAACACGCGCCCGAGTCAATACAGTACAACGCGCGGCGCGTGCTTAAAAGCATGCTTAACAGCTCCAGTAGTGTACACGAGTGCACTTCATACACACGCGCGCATTTTGCTTGAGTGGTGACAGCTCGAGCCATTTTTACGCCCAGTCGTTCTGTATGCGATTTTCGCAGCACGCGCAATCGGCGGTGTCAATCAGCTCGAGCGCGTAGCCACCGGTCTAATGCAGAGACGCCATTCTAGGCGCCCAAGTCACGCTATCCGAGTGCGCGAGAGCGTCACGCGCTGAACATTCAGTGCAACACATGCCCGATGTCTTCACCGCTGAGACAGTACAGACATATAGGCAGCCTACAGTAGTGCGCTACGCGGTAACTGTCTGCTAAAAGTCCCTACTAGAGAGTTTTAGTAGATCGTTTTCAAAGGCCCGCAACCGCTACGGGCGCGCGCTTCAGAGCGTGCATCGAAGTGGCAGCACGAGCTCCCGCTACAAAAAGCGCGGCCTGGAAGCACGATCTGCTACAACACTCTATCATTATACTACCGGGACCCGGCGTGCTACCCAGGAGCCTCTCTCCAGCGCGACCCGAAACATACCGAAGCGATCGTACGACAACCGCCCTACAAAAATTGAGGGTTGCCACGTTAGATTTGGTATGGCTTGGCATAGAAATGGGTTCAAAGTCACCCGTTGAGGCAGACTAAGTTCAGGCTGTATAAACATACACACACCTGAATTATTTAAATCAATATATAAATAATTATTTATAATAAATTAAGTAGTCTACTGCGTACCGAACGTGTTATATAAAAGTCGTTTTGAAAAGTCAGCCATTCATTTTATTAATAGCATAATTAGTTTTAATATGATGTTTTAATCTACCGAATATAAAATACTCTGTTGACTCGTTCAAGTAATGAGAGCCCCCCACCATGGACGAGGAATTCGGCGCTACTGTACAAAGGTAAACTCCATTGGCCCTACGAAAAATATCCGGGGATTGGCTTGGATTCTTTCTAGATATGTCCCCCAGCGTTCCAAGGCAGTAAGTTCTTCGTTAACGCTGGCGATCAGACGCGATAGGAGTCGGCCATTGCGCTGCATGAGCCGCTAGTCACACGCTAAACATCGGCTAAACTACCGTACCCTCAGACTAAGATTTTTAAGTCGACCCCTAAGTCGCTCTGGGCGACTAAGCCCTAAACATGGTAAGCCGTATTCGCTAGTCGTGAATAACTAGCGCTATTTTAAAGCAGGGCTGGTCTCTTGGACGAGTGACTTACCGATTAATCGATTAATGCTTTAATCGCGATTCATTCTTTAAACTTCTTCATGAGTTAAATATTGACGAACAAAACAAAATAGTAAAAATTAAACGCGTTCACCACGCAGACGTGGACGAGTACACCTGTATAAGGCAAACTTTAGGTTACATTTGACAGAAATTAAAGCGGGGGGGGGGGAGAGAGAATATAAACGAGCCTCTTTGATTTAAAATCCCAACTTGTTTATCGCACAGTTTATCACACATTCACCAAAGACAAAAGAATGCAATTTTGACGTTTTGAAACTATTATGCATTGGAATGCACAAAACTGGTTAATCGACTGATTAATCGATTAAAGGGTGGCGACTAATATGGTTAAAATATTTAATCAACTCCCAGCCTTTCCCTAAAGTTATCACGCGTCTAAGCAGTCACGACGTGTTCCCAGGCAGTGAGTGCTTCGTTAGCGCTGGCGCTCAGCGGTGATAGAAGTCGGCCTTGGCGCTGAGCCACTAGTCACCTGCTAAATATCGGCTAAACTAGCCATACACCCTAAGATTTTTAGTCACCCTCTAAATCGCTCGTGGCGACTAAAACCTAAACATGGTTGGTGAATACCGAGTGCTTACTCAGCTGTGATAACCACCTGCCACGTTATCATTTTAACCGAGGACTTTGTTAGTCAGGTGGTGCACGTTAAAGACTCCAGGCTAGCAGTCGTGCTGAGCTGGCTAGTCTGCTCACCTACAGTGGGTTACAATGTTGCCGTGTTCTGTATAAACAACTAACAATGTACTTTGTTTGTTTGTTAGTCAGCGGTTAAAGCGGCGCTAGTCATGTCTGGGGAATACAGCTCAATATATATTGTTTCGCAAACAACAATGTTATCTGTTGAATAAATGTAATGCACGTTGATTCAAACTCTACCAACGGACCGTAGAATTGACATTATGAAAATAATTATTGATAGTCCTAGCTGGCACGCCCCAGAGTTAAAACTTAAATCTGATTGTTATCTATCTGCCTTATGTTGTATCCTATAGGCTTTTAAATGTCGACAGTTGTACTCCCACGGAAACGTCTGACCTCTATCGACCTTCGATGTAGCAAAAATTATCTCGTCCGGTGCGTTAAAAATGGCAAAGGAGGTCAGCTATCTTAAAAGAAGCAAAACATTACTAATTCCGTGTTGTGTCAAATGCAACAGTCGCATTGATTGTTCTTGTGATCTTATAGGGTTATTATCGACAAGCAGTTTCTTTGCTCCTCAACCGGTTGTAATAGACCTCATTCATAATTAGCGCCATCTCTCGGCGCCCGCGCGAACTATCCAGCCTCCACGCCATTTTTGAGGCTTCTCCATCGTCCCTGCTCTGCCTGCATAGCGTTCTCCGTGCTATACTCGTGGTCAACTTTCTGTGGCAATCCGAAGAGAGGAGGAAAGCGCGTGTACGGCGGTTGGTACACCCTCTCCCTTAGCATTGACTGCATTGCCACTGAAAGCTGACCGCGAGTATAGTTCTTACGATGTTGCCCTTCGGGTTGTGGTAAAGGTAGCTAGGTATTTCGAAAGGAATTACATTAGCAAGCCTGGTTGAGAAAGTTGCCCTTGCTCAGTTCAGGATATACCGATCTCACCAGCCAGTTTGACTACGCCACCGCAACCGCAATGCATCGAGGGAACTTTATTCTTTGTGCACGTGCGACAACCTCGCCGGAGCTCTGCGCGTGTAGAGCACGAGACGGCACGAGCCCTCGCATTCACGGCCGTCTGCCTCCTGTGAACGAAAGTTATGGCGGCTTCACGCATGCGCCGAACGCTTAGGGAGATCGATGTTTTACCGATACGCCAACAAGAATCTAGTCAACGGGAGAACCGTTTGCCTCACACAGCGTGACAAGCAATGCAAGAAGTAACCTCGTGAAGGAATCAGGAGCCGCAGATGTCCCGGTGTCTTTATTGTTGCTCTCGTTTTAGTTGCTGTGGACACAACCGGCACAAATGTGCGAAGCAGACTTGACCGGCTATTAATACATTAATGAGGAGCTTCATATATCAAGAGAGTTTGACAGAGCTCGCGGCAGAAAGAGACGGCGCGGCTTCTGCCGTTTCGCCACTCGGATAGTCCCACTAGAACGCTACAATTATTCCTATACTCTGTTTCACCTTATGATGTACCGCAGGAAAGGCTACAAGGGCGAGCTTATTGCTCTACGGCACATCTCGGTGGCACAAGCTCTCGTGCGTTAAGAGCAGCTCCCAACGCCATGAGCTCGCGCTTCTAGCCTTGTCTGCGGTACAACATAAGGTGAAACGGAGTATAGATTTTCTCTAAAAACTTAAAATAAAAACCAAAACAAACATAACCTGTATAATTAGTTCAGTTGGCTTCTTATTTATTCGTTGATTTTGCAGCGAGACACATCAGTCGTGCGGCATACCTTTCACATAGCAGCGCATCTCAGACATGTGTAGCCATTTACGAGACTGCGGAAGAAGGTTGGCGCAACATCGCACAGATGGCGAGCAATTCTGAATAAAGGCTGGTTCGCACAGACCTGTTTGCTTACGTTACGTTACGTTACGAAAGCTTATTTCCAAGTCACCGGGAAATCTGTGCTTCGCATTAAGCGTGGCTATCAATTGAAGGAGATAGCCTGGCACTCGACATTCTAAACGCGAATGTTTCGTTGACGACGAGCTAGGACGGTGAGTTACCCTGGCAACCAAGGACACAAGGTTCGTCGTAGCGTAACGTAAGGAGTTGAGCTTGGTTAAACTTTTATGACTGGTTCACACAGTACCGTTTTCTTACGTTACGTCCAAGTCACCGAAACATTCGCGTCTCGAATGTCGCGTGCCAGGTATACCTCCTCGAATCGGTAGCCACGCTTGATATGAAGCACATATACACCGGTGGTTTGTGCGTAAGCTTACGCAACGTAACGTGAAATCGCTGTCGCTAGCGGCGCAGCTGCACGGATCGCGAGGTTTCATTTCACATGCGCGTTTTCTGCCGTTGCGATGGCCAATGCTGCTTGCAGCAAGCAGATGCGATCACTTTCACGGCCTCAGTCACCTCTTCCCAGAGTTTCTCTTTGGTCCCATTGTTTCTAAATGTTTTGAGCTGCGCGTCCCAAAGAACCCGACGCTTCGACACTTCACTGATAAGCAGTTCATTGAACTGGGCGCGATGCATTTTTTTACTTGGTGGACGATCTGTGTTCGAAAAGACACGTCAATGTCGCTCAGTTCCTCTTTGTCTTTTAATTTTCTCACTAGTGCTCGCACGAGCCGCTTCCGATTAGCGTCTCTTGCGATCGCTACACTTGGTACTCAGTCGAGGAAAGTAAAAAGAGCCGCGTGTTTCATTGAGAAAACAAATTCAGAGGAAGGGGACAGCAATCTCCTCCTCCATAATCTCCTGAACAGTTCCGACGCCACTGCTGAAGCAAAGGAGCTCGACCCGCCGGAAAAGAGAAACCGCAAAGCAGTCGCTTGCGTACTTTCTCTGCTTGTCGTCTGCTTCAAGAACGTGAAAACGCCACTGTCCTATACGCCAGCTTTCCCGCAATGTTTCTCCTTCTGTCACGTGATTTCCCGCCGCGCTGTGAGTGGCCAGCTGCGAAAGTCTCGCCGCTCTGCCGCCGCGAAAAATTTCCAACCTGGAATTACTGGTGGAACCGTGCCGCTCTGCCGCTCTGCCGCTGCGGCTGGCCAGAGCGCCGCGACGGCAGAAATCGCGCCGCTCTAGGGCCAAAATCGCTGCATGTGAAACCCGCTTTAAGGTCTGTTGTTTATCAGTCTTGCGTGTGCATTGCTTGGTTTCGAGAAATTATTTTCTGCGAAATTTAGTAGTTTCTTTTTTTTTCCCTCTTTCCCCTTATAATTCGTTTCTGTTCTATTATGTGAAATATGAATATCTTGGGGTACGATCTCTATTTTTATCGGTAAATTTTGTTTCTTAGAGCATAAAGCGAGCGATCTGGATTTTTTGCTAAGTACATCAATGGACCTTTCAGGAAAGTAGCGCGCGCACTCAAGCGGCGCATGTGCGGCATTATGAGAAGTATGGCTGCGTTTACATGGATGCGACCGTTGCGCATCGAATCGAGATTTGACTATTTTGATTGGTAGCAGATGGGTAGAAGACAAAGAGGTAGGAAGACAGGCTGCGTGTGATTGGTCCCTGCTCAACTCGATGCGCTACAGTCGCATTCATGTAAACGTAGCCAGTGAGGGTCGATGCTCCGTCTTCTGCTCTACCTCCGCGCAGCCTTCGAGAACCTGCCTACGTAAGCGTTGGTTCCCCATCAACGTTACTATATAGTCGGTGACAGGTCAAGAGCGAAGTGGAAGCTCTTCCCACCCCTTTCCACTTTAGTAGAGCGAACGCTGGAGAGGAGGCCACCTCCTCTCCACCGTTCCCTCCGCTGAAGTGGAAAGGGGTGGAGGAGCTTCCACTTCGTTCTTGACCTGTCACCGACTATGGATTACCTCAGTTGTGGAACTCCCGCGGAAGGGGGTACTCCCCCTCACTCACTTCAATCCGCCTGCCGTCGTTCGAAGCGCTGTCTAGATTTTCGTTTCATAACTATGCGTTCCATAGAGCAGAGCTGAATAGAATACGCTGCAGTTACCAAAGCAGCCGTCCGGTGCGTCGAGCGAAGGCAGGCGAGTCGTGGTGAGTGAGGGGGTTTACTACTCGTGCATACAGCGTCTATGAGCAGTTGCGTAACTGAGCTAATCTAATAACGTTGTTTCCTATGTATGGCTGACGGCACCCTTGCAGCGCCCTATGCTGCGCGGCGTTGCCCACATGATGTGAGAAACCCACAATCGCAACACGTCTGTCTACTGCCTTTTTTGGATAGGCCATCGTTCTGGATGGGCCACGTTTCTTTTTTACAGCGATAGCTGTTAGTGGGGCACTTTGCGGTTTCGCGCCGTCGACCGCGCTCCATGTCGACGCAGGCCGTTTTCGGCACTCCGCCAAACATTTCACGGGCTGCTGATAAAAAGATATCAAGTAAGGAAGATAACATGCACGATCAGTAAAACAGTCCCCGCAGGGCAATCTGGCAGTGCATCGGGATAGATTCCAATGTGACCCAGAATTAGCACAAACAACAATTTCGGGAGATACGCCGATAAAAGTGCCTTAGAATTTTACGATTCATTTTGTATCAGAAAGCATGGGGAAGCAAGTGTGTTAGGGTCCCGTCAATGCACCTGACATATACAGAGTTTTTTTTCTAAACAAGTAGCCAGAAATAGGGTATTAATAGTGTACCTTCATTTGAGAGTGCACTTCGTCTTGTCAGCTTCCTTGTACCTGTTTATTCGGCGCTTTTCGTTTAGTACGTGTGACTATTTGTACCAAATGACGTAGGAAAACACGCTCCCCTCTTACGCAGACACCTGATATGCTGTCTACTTAAAACACCCTAATTCGTTCCATACGGCTAAGGAATCTTCGTCCGATGTGTTACTCGGTTTAATAGAAAACGCCTATGCGGACTCTATGGTGAGCGCTCGCAACTTTACCGTTCATTCAATGCATCCACTCCGAAATGACGCCTTAGCGGCTCCGACGCCACACGTCAGCTGTCGCTGTGCTTCATTTTAAAGGGGGTGCAACGATTTTAAGATAAAAATAATTTGCATCTTGTCATTTTTACGTTGTTTATCCTGTCCCGGAGGGTAGAGAAAACACCTCCTTTATTAAAAACGCCGCTATTCCACTGCATAATCGCAAAGCAAAAGTCGATGTTTTCCCCACCTGCAGCCCCAAGTGGCAGCCGAAGGAACTACGGCGAGAAGCTTACGTGACCTCGTTCGGCTCTAAGCTGCAGCATTGCTCCCGCTAATGTCCACAGAGAGTGGGAGAGGAAGCGTCCTCCGAAAGAGCACACGGGAATTTACACAGCACCCTGAATTACATCACTAGGAGTGCGAGCAGGTGTAACCCTGAAGACTGGGAGTGAGTTGAGGGGTGCCAGAAATGCCAATATTTATATATATATATTTTTTTACACAACTAGGACACGCAGGCGAAGTCGGTTTTCTGTTCTTTACTTCAGAAGTGTCATAGGGCAACTTCATAAATTTTGACCGAACTCCGAAAATCTTTACACCCCCTCTAAGGGTTACCTAAATGTTTTAGAATTTTGTTAATGGGCCATCGTTCGTGGGCCACGTGTTAAAAGAACAAGGTATCACTCACGCATCCAGCGTGTTATTTTTTATATTTTACTTCAAGAATCAGTTGAGCTAGTTGGTACATTTTATTTTCTTTCGCCAATAAAAAAAAAGAAAAACACATCTCGTTTTAACAGTGTTTGAAGACCGTTAGCTCGACTGGATGCATGAATGGATTAAGAATGGTGCCCACATCTGGCGGTAGCGTACGCCACCTAGCATGCAAAAGCTGCCCTAGGCTAGAATGGGCTTGGATAAAGAGCGCGTCACCCTCACAGTTCCCACAATGCCCCAGAGCGCTCACTGGTGGCGCTGGCGTTTCCAGAAAGGTATATTACAATAGTCAGTTGTGCACCCTGAATCTCGCAACGGTTTTTCAAAGCTAATAAGCCAAGGGTGTATTCTTTTGCCATTTGCCTGCCTAGAAAACCCGAAAAAGGTCGCAACAACTTATTTGGGCCATGCTCTGGTTAGTAAAAGACTTGCAACATCTTTTAGTTTTTCAGTGACTATTCACCTCCATGCTTGCAAAATGTGTTTAAAGGTACCTACTATTTTCTTTAATATATACTTATTATCTGATGACCTAGAGTATTGAAAAATTGTTTAAATCAAATAATGCAATGTGCCTGGACTTATGAGGATCTCTCTTAGTTCAATATTTTTTGTCAACCATCTAACCTTGATGAAAATTTGTGTTTTACCCCTAGGATCAAATGATGTTGGTTGCCGCCAGATAAAGTTAAATACAGGAATAAACATTGTTTACGCATATGTTTACCGAGGCCATTGGCGTACAAATAATAATGCGTTAGTTTTTATCTTCAATGTTATATTAAGGAGTACACCCCAAAGACTTTAGTAAAAGCTGGCGAAGCATTATTGTCTGCTAATATTCTGACTCGATATATTACAATTAGCCATATCTAAAATTACTGGACAATTGCGTTACAGATTGGCTTTATTCTAGCAGATGTACGGTTTACTGCAATTCTTTAATGTCTTAGGGTGACACATTATTTTCCTTTGTCAAATTACGAATCTAGAATATCGAGCTAAATAGCCTGTACTTACTTTTTCCTCGAGTTCTTTAGTCAGTCCAATAAAGCATACCGCGAACGTTTCATCGTCTACGTGTTTTTTTATCTTTGAGACAAATGCATCAGTATCTGTTTCATTTGTCTTGAATGGGTCGAGGATTCTCATGTAGGTTACTTTTTCCGATATCCACACAGGACTCCGCAGCTGAAAGGTAAAAAGCGACGGGATGCCATCAAATACAAGTACACTCATATCACCTAAAGTTTTGCGTATATACTAGTATATATATATAAAAGAAAACCTAGAAGGAACAAATAGAACGGAAAAGGCGTAATGTGTTTTGAAATTTTACGTGTTACGAAGAGCGAATAGGAGCCACAATACAATATTCGGTTTTATTAATGCGCATCCTGGACGAGAAAGAAAAAAGCCACACAGGGCGCTTTTTTTCCTTGGTTAGGTGTTCGGCGTTTCATGAAGACCAAAAGTGAAGCGGATAAAAGCGTGACCTCGAGGCTCCACACTGACTGGCCGACGGATGGGAGAGGAGGTGTGAGGTGCTCGACGCTGATTGGTTAACGGGGTGGTCATGTGACCAGGAGTGGAGTGAGGAAAAGAGGTAGGCGAGGAGGGGAGGTGAAAAGAGAAACGGTTGGTTAGAGGGTTCTGGAAGATCACCAGTTTTATCATTTGCAAGTGTGTCCATGCCACGCGTTAAATTATCTGATGAAGAGCGCCGTGAACGTAGGCGTCCGGCTAAACAAGCTGGACGTGCTGCTAGCCGATTCTATAAACGTTTGTGATGCTAGAACGTTTCACATATGCAAAATAATTGACTGGCAATTTACCATACATTTTTAGTGTGACCAGAATAAAAAAAGAAAAGAGAACAAGACCTGCGTTAGGGTCGATTTAGCCTCGGGGACTAAGTTGTTGTCTATAGGGGAAAGATACATAATTTTGCATTTAAAATTAACATTCAAATGTTTATGTTTTCAGAAGTAGCTTGTCGTGGTCTGGGAGTCCGTTACATGGGCAGCAGCCTTAAAAAACGTAGGACAGATATAACAAAATCGTATTGTAACACCTTATCAATACAATGCCACGAGGCTGCCACTGCCGCCAGACAGCAACTACACTACAAAGAATATA
>JAZHYW010001676.1:0-34377 GCA_037355805.1 Ixodes ricinus | reverse complement strand
TCACGTGACCCCGTGAGGTCACGGAACCCCGGTGACATCACGTGACCCCCATGAGGTCACGTGACCTCCTTGGAGTCATGAGGGTCACGTGACGTCACGTGCGTTACGTGACCTCACGGTTACGCCGACGGCGACGGCGAGGCCGACGCCGCTCGGAGGGAGGAGTTGCAGGCAGGATGAGGTGGTGAGGAGGAGGGAGGAGGGGTACACCCGCCCCTCAGTACTCTTCCCACCTCCTCCTCAAGAGCTGCGCTCTGATTCGGCGTTACAGGGAGTTGCAAACGGCTTTCATTGTTTTGTTCTGCTTTAAAGGGGTGCGGAGGTGAAACTTTAACGCCTATTCCTTTGTGTAGACGTGGTCTCCATCATGACAGCAGCCAATAAACAGCAGTCTTTCGTCCGTAAACGCAAGAAAAGCAATTTTAAAACAAATAAAACGATTTCCCAATACCACCTGGTAGTTGTGGTCCAAGCTTCATTGAAATGATCCGCGTCACGGGCCCATCAGGAGCTACGCCACGGTGCGGCATGTCCGATGGACGCGTGCGATAGCGAGCGGCGCTTGACTCACCTTTCAGGTTTAGAACAGCCTAATTCGGGCATTCGGGCACACAGGCAGCAGCGACGGCTCTGAGCTATCACCCTAAAAGCATCGTCCTGTATTTCCAGGCATACACGTGCCCAAGTCCGAGAAACAACCAGCGGCAACCGTACTGAGGTCCCTCGCAACCAGGCTGACACGGTATTTCCTGGACGTTATCAACGTGACACGTCATTTACGTCATTTGCAAGAACATCGACGCCGGAATCGGCCGCAAGGGTGGGCAAGCAACGAGGACACTAAATAACCAGCTGTTTTCGACTGGCCACGACACAGGCAGCAGCGGCGGCTCTGAGCTATCGCCCTAAAAGCATCGTCCTGTATTTCCAGGTTGGTTGAATAAGCGTATTCTCTTTAACATTTCTTCGACGCCGCTGCTGCTGCCATACAGCCATCATTGTAGATATTATGTCGAAACCTGGCGATGAATGTTTGCAGTGTGGTTTGCCTCTACCAGACGATGTAAATGTTACAATCTGCTCCGAGTGTTCTTATAGCTATCATTTTGGATCATGCAGTGGTATTACTGAGGCTTCGTTTAAAAAGAAAAGCAAGAACACACGAGAGGAGTGGAAGTGCCTGACATGTAGAAAAGGCTTACAGAGAAGTCAGTCAGCGAAGGAGGACTAAACCATCAGAAGTCGATATTGCCCGCATGTCCAGCACCATCAGTGAAAAGCTCGAGATTCTCACGAGCCTCAAAGGAACTGCAGATGGCATAGAACACTCGGTGCAAATGATGTCGGACCAGTATGATGAAATCATGACCCAGCTAACTAGTCAGAACGTTGTCATCAAAGACTTGAAAGCGAGGGTTGAAAAAATCGAAGACAGTAAATGTGAAGACGAGATTTCCCAGCTGAAAGACGAAATAAATGACCTTGAATGGAGAAGCAGACGCTTAAACCTTGAGTTTCATGGTATTCCGCAGACCAACGGTGAGAACCTGCTAGAAAAACTGAACGAAGTGGCAACTAAAATGGGTGTACCTGACCTTTTGGAAGCTGAAGTGGTGTCGGCCCACCGGCTACACTTGAAGCCAGGGCAAGTTCCCGTGATCATTGCTCGCTTCGCAAAACAACAAACTCGCGACCAGTGGCTTGAAAAAAGAAAGAACTAAAGAAAAACCGGGAGCCAATCTTTATCCAAGAAAACATGACTAGACAAAATCGAGTCCTGCTCCGCGCCGCAAAAGACTGGGCCAGTGCGAAACCATACCAGTACGTATGGCACAAGCAAGAGAAAATTCTCGTCCGTGAGAAAGACGGCGAGCGAGCAATTGTTGTGAGGAACACCGGCGACCTCCAGAAGATTTTTTAAAATTATTCATGTTCCAGTCTAGAGTTTTACTTTTTTGGTTATTACATTTGAAATGGCAACTTCTGACATTTCATTACCACGTGAACTGAGAAATTCTTTAGGCGCAAAATGTGCCACCTCATTTAAATGTTTTCATTTGAATATTAGATCTGCCAAAAATAGATCTGCTGACTTAGAATTGTTATTTCGCGTACTCGACGTTCCTTTTGACATAATAATGTTATCCGAAACCTGGTATAAATGCGATACCGATGTTTTCAAACTACCCGAATATAACTGTCATTGCGTAAACCGACCAACTCAGCGTGGTGGTGGTGTTTCTATGCTAATAAAAGAAAATGTGAGTTACGACCTTTTGACAGATTACGAAGTGATTTCAATACTAACAAATCAGAATATCATATCTGTGTTTTATCGACCCTCAGATGGAAATATCTCAAAATTTTGTGAGTTTTTAGATGACTTCTTTGCATTTATTAAAGAAAGGAAGTATAACATTATTCGGGGAGGAGCTTTGAATGTTGACATGCTAAGTGATACCAATTTAAAAAAAAGCAGATAGCCACACTCTTTCAAGTTAATGGATGTACGAATGTCATCAATCACCCAACACGAGTCACCACCGCGTCCGAGAAACTACTAGACTTGTTTGTAACCAACTTTGAGCTACAAATGCTAATATCAGGGGTTTTGGCCTGCGACATTAGTGACCATCTTGCGACATTTATTTGTATAGACAAAAAATCCTGCACATACAAAGATACTAAAAAAGTACTCTGATTCAATGCATCACTCTTGACCACCTAGATAGCTTCAAGGATAGCTTGTACAATCGAAGCTGGGCTGATGTACTTAACAAAACGGACGCGAATGAGGCGTACGAGACATTCCTAGACATTTTCAGCACTATTTATAAACGTCATTTTCGTTGTAAATCTGTACGGTTCTCTAGGCGAGCTCGTAAACCCTGGATAACAGCTGAGCTAATTGCAAAAATACAAATAAAAAATGAGCTATACGCAAATTTTATTAAATCTAAAGACCCAGATAAACTTAAAAGTTTCAAGAAGTACAGACATAGCTTGAACAAGGAATTTAAGAAACGTAGAGTTCTTTATTACCACAATTATTTGAGTGTGACATCAAATCGCACTGACCGGTTGTGGCGAAAACTTAATTCAGTGTTGCACCGGGGTGAAACGCAAAAAATATTGAGTTTATAATTCATAACAACGTGACACTTACTGGTAGCTCTCTTGCAAACGCTTTTAATGACTTTCTTGTAAATTTAGTAGGAACCTCAGATACAACCGAAGCTTGTGGTTATATACAACGTAGAATTGGGGAACTATCTATCTAAATCCTGTAACTGTAAACGAGGTAATAGCAGTATTTCGTAACGTAACCGTTAGTAATAGCTGCGACGCTGATGATATACAAATGCGCCCAGTAATTTATGTCTTGAACACCATTAGTCGGTGTCTTTTGCACATTTTCTATCTTAGCCTAGACGACAGCCACATTCCCTACAAAAATGCAAATAGCAAAAGTGGTTATACTTTACAAAAAAGGTGACAGAAATAACATAAGTAACTATAGGCGTGTGTGTCTCCTTCCTGACTTTTCGAAAGGTTTAGAGAAAATTATCTTTAGTCGTCTCACCGCATTCACAGAAAAACATAACATTCTTACGGAGTCCCAGTTCGGGTTTAGAAAGAGACGTTCCACGGAACTAGGTTTGTTGGACCAAAAAGTATTCATTTTAAGTAATTTCGAAGACAAAAATGTAGTGTTAGGTATATTTATAATTTTACTAAGGCATTCGACTTTATTAACCATCATTTGCTTCTTCAGAAACTTTCTATTTACGGTATTAGAGGGCATGCTTTAGTACTTATTAAGTCATACCTAGAAAACAGGCGTCAATATGTACATATCAGGGGTCACGCCTCTGATTTAAAACCTATAAAATCGGGAGTATCCCAAGGAAGTATACTTGGTCCGCTTCTTTTTAACATATACATAAACGACATCGTTAATATTGCACCCCAAGCTAAATTTATCATTTGCGCTGATGATACGAGTATTTTTATATCGTCTAGGAATTGCAGCGATATTGTACAAGAAGCAAACGACATCTTTAGAAGGCTGGATGTTTGGCCTACATCAAATAATCTAATAATAAATAAAGACAAAACTAAAGCTATGCTATTTCAGCTTGTGGCAGGGAGCGATCTATGTAGAATGCCGCTTGTCCGTTGCAAGCAGGAACGGAGTTGGTGGCGCGGGTAGGCTTGTGGGGTATGGATGGGTTCACGTAGTGTTCATAGCCTGGTAGGCCCACAGAAGTGCCGTTAATCTCTTGAAGAAGCATGGCCATGGGTCTACCTTGTGTCTGAAAACGACTGGTGAGTTCACTCGTTTTGTTGGAAAGCGTGCGACAGTTTCATTGTAGGATCCATGGCGCGCTCACCGAGGCCTCCGGAAATATAGCGATGCTGTTCGTGTGGTTCATCATTCTGTGACCAGGGTGGGGGCGTGGAGTCCTGAAATTGTGGTGATGATCATGGATTTGAGCTCAGCCACGATTCTTGGGACGAGGGATGTCAGAGCTGCCCTGATTTTGGCCTGTATAGCTGCACGAAGCGTTTCATCCAGTTGTGTTGGGGACGGCGATGGTTGTGTATTCAGAGGTCGATCGCGGTTAATTTATTTCCGCACGGACGACACCAAGTCTTCGGTATTGACGGTTGTAGACGTTGCCCGCCAAGAGGGCAGGGTCGGGAACTCTCTGTCCCTCCGAAATGTGGCTGCAGGGCCGGCCTTAGAGCAGCAAGCGCCCTGGGCAAACTGCGGCCCTGGCGCCCCCCCCTTATTTTCGCACCCAACATCGCGTTGTTAATAAACATTCCAGAGTGACCCAGTGCGAATGGTCGCGATTTTGTCGTTGTCAGTCGAGAACCACATCCTAAAAACGAACGACGCTGCTCTGCTATATTGCCGCCCGCAGAGCCGAGAAAGAACGCTCGGTCACGGTCTTCTAGAAGATTCCCATTCATTCTCGCACTAGTTGTAACTTTCCCTTTGCTTTGTTGTTCTCGAAAGTGCCAGTTCATCCTCGCCCCAAGCGCGCGACGCTCGAACCTCCTTTGCCGAACTTTCGAGATAGTGACGCACGGTAGATAAGCAGCTACCCGCGACCTTGTCGAGGAGTCCCGCGCGCTCTGTTTCGCCGCCGAATCGCCGCCTGCTTTTCTGCTGCCTCGACGCTCTTTCGTTTATTATTTTGGTTGGCACAAGTTCGCCTATTAAACCGTTATTTTTGAGTTCACTGCTCGTCTTCGTGTCACCTCCGTTCGTGACATTTCTGGTGGAGGTGCGGGGTAGAAGAAGGCCACGGCGATGACCGCTCCACCCGTCGCTTACCTGCCCGTCGCCCCTCGGACTCCGACGCCTTTCCACGGGGAAATCCACGAGGACGTCGAGGACTGGATCCAACACTACGAGCGCGTGGCACCCATAACGGATGGACCGCCGAGCAGTACCTGCAGAACCTCTACTTTTCGTTGGAGGGTACTGCGAGGCACTGGTTCGAGAACCACGAGGCTGCGCTCACGTCGTGGGACGCCTGCGTCACCGAGCTGAAGCGGGCGTTCATGAACCAGCATCGCAGGCAGCGGGCCGAAGACCTTCTCCAGGCGAGGACTCAAGGCCCCAACGAAACAGTCACCAGTTTCATTGAAGACATCCTCCGCCTGAGCAGCCGCGCCGACCCGCAAGCTACCGACGAGAAGAAATTACGCTTCCTTATGAGGGGCGTGAAAAGCGAAATCTTCGGCGGACTTATTCGCAACCCCGACGACCGTCGAAGAATTTGTTGCCGAAGCGACAAACATCGAGCGGGCGTTAATGGCCCGAGCGCGCCACTACCATCGGCTCAACGACGTTTCGACTCTGGGTTCGGCAAGCTCCGAGTTCAGCACCAGCACCGACGAGCTTCGCGAGATGATCCGTCAAGTCGTTCGCGAAGAACTCAAGAAACTGCTGCCTGCTGCCGACCCCCGGCTTCGCTGTCCATCGCCGAAGTTGTGAGGGAAGAGGTTGAGAGAGCCATCGAACCACGGGCTCCTGTCAACCCTGCTCCGCTGGAGGAACCAACGCTGACCTACGCCGCCATGGCCAGACGACCGCCGCAAGCTCCCCGCCAAGCTACGGCGCCGCCACGACGTGAACCTCCAGTGCCGCAGTACTTCCAACGACGCGAAGAACGGCAGCACGTCCGCCCGGAGAGACCCTCGCCGCGAAAAACCGACGTCTGGCGAGCGGCCGACCGGCGCCCGCTTTGTTACCATTGCGGGGAAGCCGACCATGTCTACCGCCGTTGCCCGTACCGGCAGCTGGGGCTACGCGGCTTCCACCCCGACGACCCGCGCCCACGCTACGGTGAGCGACCACGCAAGATCGACGACTACCTACGGCGTACACCCTCTCCGATGTCTGCGCCTCGACGTGGGTCCCGTTCGCCTTCACCTCGACGTCCTGTGGCATCACCTGCCCATCGGTCCCGCCGAGAGAGCCTGTCTCCAGTGTCCCGCCGGGAAAACTGAGTGCGGCAATACCGGGAGGTGGTATTGCCGATGATGAACGACGCCAATATCTTCCACAAACGTTGGAGGGCTCTCACACTAGCGACTTGACGACGATGCTCGACGCCATGCTGCTCACGACGCGACGGACGACACCACCGACGACGCCCAGCTGGTCACACAACGAGCAGAAGTACGCCAGCTAGCCCGTCTTCGAATAAAGGACCAGCAACGTGTGGACGCTGGCCGGTACAACCTTCGTCGCCGCGACGTGGAGTTCCAGCGCGCAGACAGGGTGTGGGTGTGGACGCCCATTCGCCGCCGCGGACTCAGCGAAAAACTGTTTAAAACGCTACTACGGACCCTACAAGGTCATCCGCCGCCTTGGACACTTGAACTACGAGGTGCTCCCCGACGGAACCCGACCATCAGGACGCCGCCGACCACGACCCGAAGTCGAACACGTAGTTCTACTGAAGCCGTTCTACGCGCGATAGGATTGCAGCACCGCATGTTTATTTTATTTCACCGTAAAAATGTTTAGCCATTTCTGTTTTCCTTTTTCGTTGCATCGGGACGATGCACTTTTAAAAGGGGGATAATGCCGCCCGCAGAGCCGAGAAAGAACGCTCGGTCACGGTCTTCTAGAAGATTCCCATTCATTCTCGCACTAGTTGTAACTTTCCCTTTGCTTTGTTGTTCTCGAAAGTGCCAGTTCATCCTCGCCCCAAGCGCGCGACGCTCCTTTGCCGAACTTTCGAGATAGTGACGCACGGTAGATAAGCAGCTACCCGCGACCTTGTCGAGGAGTCCCGCGCGCTCTGTTTCGCCGCCGAATCGCCGCCTGCTTTTCTGCTGCCGCGACGCTCTTTCGTTTATTATTTTGGTTGGCACAAGTTCGCCTATTAAACCGTTATTTTTGAGTTCACTGCTCGTCTTCGTGTCACCTCCGTTCGTGACAATATCTGCAGGCCCTCGGCTAACTATGGCGTCCCGTATTCGTGGTGTCAGCATAGGCCATAATGCAGGATCAGACAGTTCGTCGCTGCTGGCCTTTATCTCACTCGATGTGTCATCACCATATTGTTTAGTGTTACAGACTACTCTGGCCTTGGAGCACTCGGCGTCGTCGGGATATTGCTGCGGTGTCTCACTTTCCTTTGTATGGGAATAATCTTCGCTTGTCGAGCTCTTCTTGTGCGATCTTTCTTCCTCTGCTGACCTGAACTTGAAGGGCCCTCGTGCACTTTCCCATACTTTTTCAGGGCATCTATGCTCTTCCTGGATTCGCCATCTTGTTACATTTTTTTTTGTGCTGCGCTCCCGATGTTTTTTTTCCAGGAAGTGGCATATCACTGACATTTACACCAGCCGTCCTGACCCGTAATGCGTATTGTAACAATATTTAAAGAAAAGCTAGCTGGTGGGGATTCATAGTAATAAAAACCCGGGACTCAGGAACACAAAAAATATCGTCTACAAGAAGCCGAAGACGCTCCTTATGTGAACTTGGTAGATCCCACAATACTTTTGAGCCGCTCGTGGCACCCGTGTATGCAGTACCGTAGGCATAGCACCAGATTACATGACACGGACCCTGAAGGTTAAATCAACTCGAAGAACAGTGGCCAAACCGATGAAAATTCACCCAGTTTACATTCAGCAACACGTGCACCCTGCGCCTTAACAATTAGACTCTAGAAGCTAGCAGTCGTTACGTAATAATATATTCGTGTCACGACAATTGAGTTTAAGCTACTCAGGTTTGCACGCACAGTGATAGGGGTTACGCAGCGATCAGTCCTCTGGAAATGGAACAAATGCACCTCAGGATCTCTGTGTCAATAAGTCGAATGTAATTACGCAATGTCTGCCCTTGACAAATGAGATGGTCAGGCGTTCACCAATAGAAAACAGCAATGAAAGAGATCGGCATCAGTGTTGCCAATTTAGCAGTTTTCCCGCCGTTTTCCCGCTGACATCGTTTTTTTAAATACCATCTGTTGCCACCAGTTTTTAGTCAAACAAGTAAAAGAAGAGTAACTTTAACAATTTTTTTTGTATTCATACTTTTTCTATAATAATCAGAAATAAAATGCGTTAAAAAGTCATTCTTGTGCAACATTATAAATTTTGCGGTTTTTAGCGGTTTTCGGGATTCTTGCAGCGGGTTTCTGAATTTTGAGTTTGCAACACTGATCGACATTACGGGTCCGGAGTAGTGGTGCAAAACTATCGATAATAATAATAATAATAATAATAATAGTTTATTCACAGATCCGCATCAAGGTACAGAAAAACCGTCTCACAAAAGCACTTGCGTGCTTGTGCGTGAGAACGGGCAGTCCACTGAAACAATAGTTTTACGCGGGTACTCGGTTTTTACAATCCTACAAACATTTTTTTCAAGCATCTATTCAATGTTGACGCACAAAGGAAACAAAGCAAACACAAAACATATTCGTTACAATTTAGACATCACGTCTACAGTACTAAGGAAATAGCATGTGCCAAATTCTCACAAACAACAAAAGAGCAGTCATGATACCCAGAAACGACAAAAGCGAGCATAATTGGTATCGCAAAAGAAAAATGCACAATAACAATAAAAATAATAATAATAAAAAACACGTTTGGTCAAGGTATTTGGTGGAAATCTACAAGTAATTGTAATATCATACTCAGGGAATTGGAGAACGCACGCATGAAGTTTTCATTTCCATGTTAATCTTGTACTATGCAAAAATGCGCAGTAGAAGAAAATGATGAGTTCACGAGAACGACTTGTTAACCTTCACTTTCCTGTCTACACCATTTCCTCATTTCCTTTTTTACAGATTTTAAAGAACGGAGAGTGAGTAAATTTTCAGGAAGTTGGTTGAAATATGTGGGCACATAAAATTTTCGGAGCCTAGTTCCATAGTTAGTATATATTTTTGGTATCTGAAACTTTTCCGTTTTTCTCAGTTGCCTTTGTTTGATGGTATTTATTTTGAACTCGGATGCGAAGTAATGATTCGTTAGAATGACAAATTTGCGCAGCTTATTTACTGTTAATAGGTCAAGTTCTGACAGCTGATTTTCAAACACCATATTTTCCAGTTTGGTTCCATACTGCGATGTTCCGCACCATCCTTTTCATTAACTTATTCTTTGTTTTTGATTCTTTGGTTTTTGAAGTTGGAGCAGGATGCATAGATAGTAATTCCATACCTTAGTTTTGACTCTGCTAACATTTGATAAATTAATCGTCTTAACCTAATATCCGCGGCGTTCCGCAATCTGTATAAATAGGATGATATTGTTCGTAAGTGATTTATTAGATGCTGTACATGGGAATTCCAGGACAGATGCTCGTCAAAATACATGCCTAGATATGTTGCCTGTGTGGTATATGAAAGTGGCGTACAACTGCACTGGGTGCACTGACTTGTATGCAAAAAGATTGGTTTCATAAGGTTAATACGCCTTTGGTGCGTTCGAAAGCAGATTAGTTGTGCTTTTTGAATATTGACAAATATAGAGATAGAGTTTTAGATAGCCAGTTCATTACTTTATTGATGTCACTCTGCATGATATTGACTGCCGTATCATAATTTTCATTTGCCAGGACTAATGCAGCATCGTCAGCGTATTGATAGAGGTTAGATTTTAGAGGTAATAAGGCTAGATCGTTCATGTAGATGCTAAAAAGCATAGGGCCTAAAACAGATCCCTGCGGCACGCCGCAAGTTGACTGCACAGCGTCACTGATGCATTTTTCTATCTTAACTCGTTGCGCCCGGTTGGAAAAGTAATTTTTAAACAAGTCTAGGAAATGCCCTCGAAAGCCAAGGTTTTCTAATTTATGTAGTAATATGGAATGGTCAATTGTGTCAAATGCCTTTGTCAGGTCAAGAAATATTGCAAGTACTATATTATTAGAATCTATTTTTTCATTCATGTAATCTGTCATGTCTTCAAGTAAAAGCGTAGTACTTAATTGTTGCCGAAAGCCAAACTGGGTGCTGCTAATTAGTGAATATTTGTCACAAAAGGAGGTCATGATTTTTAAAACAAATTTTTCCATTATCAGCGAGATTACGGACATGAGTGCGATAGGCCTGTAGTTGCCTAATTCCTTTTTCCCTCCTTTTTATAAATAGGCCGGACTATCGCAACTTTAAGGTCATCTGGTATAATTCCTGTCTCCAATATTCCATTTATTACCGCCAGCAAAACATGTTTTAAGTTGTTATAGTTCACTTTTATATCTCGTGGCCTTAGTTGATCATATCCCGCTGGTTTTACGATTGACATACTGTTAATTATATCTTCTAAATCTGTATCTGTCATTAGTGGTAAGTATGCCGAGTTCGATACATTCGACAGTGGCTTTGCAGTCTCTGTAGTATTGCTTACTGGTCCACGCATATCTTGTACAACTTTAGCGAAGTAATTATTGAAATTGTTACTGAGGGTAGAGTAATCGGTGGCTCCAAAGTTTTTCTTTATACATTCGTCAACGCTGTCTTTAGGTGGTTTTCCCATAATTTGATTTACAATATTCCACGTTTTCCTTAGGTTTTTCCCACAATTTCGGAGTTGTGTCACATGAAATCTCTTTTTTGCTAGTCTAATTTTCGCCGTCACTCTATTCCGTATCTGCCTGAACTCTTCCTTTAGTGTTGCATCTTGGGGGTTTTGCTTACATCTATTCCAAAGTCTACTTTTTTCATAACTTAGTTCTAGTATTTCGTCATTAATCCAGACAGCTCCTGGCTTCCGCTTTTCTAGTCTTATTTTTTAATAGAGCTGTCATATATTCCTTTGAATATTTCTATCACTCTTTTGTAAAGGTTTAGGTGGTCGAGGTGCAGTAAAGCGTTCCAGTTATATCCTTTAATTTTGCTGTCTATTTTTTATTATCTAGAATTTCTTTGTATTGTTTCTCCGGCGAGCTTTTGCTTTCGACCTCACGCATAACCTTTAGAGCGACAAAATAGTGATCGGCTACTTTTTGTTTTATTATTGCCGCTATAAAATTTAAGGTACAAGTGCGCACTATTATATGGTCGATACAAGTTTTTGTTACTTTATCACCCAAGTATTCTTCCCGTGTGTAACCGTTAATCATATTTTCCAACCCGTAGTTTGCCAATATATCAAGATATTCTTCAACTCCGGTTTTGCTGCGGCACATAACATCGATGTTGAAATCGCCTGCTAATACGACATGATCATTATTATTAAAGGTGTTCAAGAGTTTTATGAACTCATCGTAGAATAAGTTCAGATTACCGCTGGGTGGTCTATAGAACGCACCTACCGTAAATGACACTTCAGGCTTATGAACAGTGAAGACAAGAACTTCTGCATGATTCATAAACACCTCGGCACGGTCTGAAGACCAATCATTTCTTATGTAAGCTAATATTCCTCCCCCTTTCTGCCCTCTCGCCGTATTGAAATTGAATAAAATCCACCTATATTGTCACGAATGACAAGTGATGAGGCGACGAATGACTGAGTAAACCGAAGGTTTAATGGGGCGAACTTGTGCCACAAAGATAAAGGGAAAAAGAAAGATAACAACAGAGCGTCGCGGGCGTCGAAAGCGGCGAAGCAGCAGGATCGAACGCTGAGGCGAAACTGACTTTGGCTCGCCACGCGAAGCCCCTTTGTACACGCGTGGGCTTCTGGAATAATCGGCGTGGAAGGTTCGACGCGTAGAACTTTCGGGCCTAGAATAAACAATAATGTTCTCGAATTCACCAGAATAATAAACTGAAAGTATAAACAAAATTCGCGGAGCCCCCAGGAATCGAACCCTGGGCCTCCGCACGAAAGTCAAGCGCGGTAACCACTCGGCCACGCACGCGCTTGCTCGCCGACGCGCGTGGCATTACTCCCCCCTTTAAAAAGGCATCGCCTCGATGCCACGTGAAAGGCAACAGAACAGAGCAAGACAAACAAAAGAATGGGAAAATACGGAAGCTGGCAAAACACAATCCTATCAAGCGTTGCACGAGATCACAGTTCGCAGTCTTATCGCGCGTAGTACGGCTTGAGGCGCACGACGTGAACGACTTCCGGTCGTGGAGGGCGGCGTGATGAAGTCCGTGTTCCATCGGGCATCACCTCGTAGTTCAGATCGCCAAGTCGGCGAAGCACTTTGTAGGGTCCGAAGTAGCGCTTCAGGAGTTTCTCGCTTAGACCGCGTCGTCGTATTGGGGTCCAAACCCACACACGGTCCCCGGGCTTGAAGCGAACGTCGATCCGGCGAAGGTTGTACCGGGCAGCGTCGACACGTTGTTGGTCTTGGATTCGGAGTCGGGCAGAGCTGGCGGACCTTCTTCGGCTCGTTGAGCAACCACCTGGGCGTCGGGAATCCCATCGTCAGCTGGCTCATGGGGTAGCATTGCGTTCGGAGCATGGTCGACACTTTTCTGCCATGCACCAGCTGAAACGGTGTTACTCCTGTTGTCTCTTGCACCGCCGTGTTGTAAGCAAATGTGACGTAGGGTAACACCTCGTCCCAAGTCTTATGCTCTACGTCGACATACATTGAGATCATGTCGGCGATGGTTTTGTTCAGCCGTTCAGTTAGTCCATTTGTCTGCGGATGGTACGCAGTGGTTCGACGGTGGCCGGTGCCACTGAGACGAAGGATCTCTTGCGTCAGCTGGGCCATGAACGATGATCCACGGTCGGTAATGAGGACTTCGGGGGCGCCGTGCCGGAGGACAATGGACTCGATGAAAAACTTGGCGACTTCCACAGCCGTACCTGATGGAAGGGCTTTCGTCTCGGCGTACCGTGTAAGATAATCTGTGGCGACGATTATCCAGCGGTTTCCCGACGTTGACGGTGGGAAAGGGCCAAGTAAATCCATTCCGATCTGCTGGAACGGTCTGGACGGGGGAGCAATCGGATGCAGAAGTCCTGACGGCTTCGTCGGCGGTTTTTTCGTCGTTGACACTCGTGGCATGATCGAATGTAGAGGTGAACGGTCTTCGGTAGCCTCGGCCAGTAATACTTTTCTCGAATCCTGGCGAGCGTCCTGCTGTAGCCAAGGTGCCCAGCCGTTGGGTCGTCGTGACAGGCTTGGAATATCTCCTCTCTAAGGTCGGCAGGGATTACCAGCAGCCATGGCGAGCTGTTGTCTCCGAAGTTCTCCTTGTAAAGCACACCTTGTCGGAGGACGAAGGTCGGCAGGGCCCTCAAGAAGACACGGGGGATAGTACCCCCTTGTCCTTCGAGGTGCTCGATTAGGGCGCGCAACTCAGGATCGCTTCTTTGACGTCGCGCCATGTCGTCGGTGTTCACCGCGCCCAGGAAGCACTCGTCGTCATCGTCGTCGCTGCTACCGGAGGATGCCTCGACAGGGGCTCTGGACAGGCAATCGGCGTCGCTGTGCTTGCGGCCTGACTTGTAGACCACAGTCATGTTGAACTCCTGCAGTCGGAGGCTCCATCGAGCGAGACGTCCTGAAGGGTCCTTGAGGTTCGCAAGCCAGCAGAGCGAGTGGTGGTCCGTGACAACGCGGAAAGGGCTCCCGTATAAGTACGGGCGAAACTTCGTGATGGCCCAGACGACCGCCAGACATTCTTTTTCAGTCGTGGAGTAATTTCTCTCCGCCCTGGACAGTGTCCGACTGGCGTAGGCGATGACTCGCTCGGTGCCTTCTTGCACTTGAACCAGTACCGCGCCAAGGCCTTCGTTACTTGCGTCCGTATGAATCTCGGTTTCCGCATCTTGATCGAAGTGTCCAAGAACAGGAGGAGTCTGGAGTCGTTGCTTCAGCTCGTCGAATGCGTGCTGTTGCTCCTCGGCCCATTCAAACTTCTCGGCGTCCTTCGTAAGTTTTGTGAGCGGTGCGGAAATTCTTGCGAAATCCCGAACGAAGCGTCGATAGTAGGCACAAAGTCCTAGGAATCTTCGCACGGCCTTCTTGTCTGAAGGCGCTGGAAATGCCGCAACGGCGCGAGTCTTCTCGGGGTCTGGGCGGACGCCGTCATTACTAACCACGTGGCCTAGGAACTTCAGTTCGTCATAGGCGAACCGGCACTTGGACGGCTTAAGGGTGAGTCGTGCGGTCTGTATGGCTTGGAGTACAGCTCGGAGTCGTCGCAAGTGCTCGTCGAAGTCACTTGAAAACACAACGACGTCGTCAAGGTAGACAAGACAGCTCTGCCACTTCAGTCCTGCCAGCACGGTGTCCATGACACGCTGGAAAGTTGCTGGCGCCGTGCATAGTCCGAAAGGCATCACCTTGAACTCGTACAGTCCATCCGGCGTGACGAAAGCTGTCTTCTCTCGGTCCCGTTCGTCGACTTCGATCTGCCAGTAACCGCTCTTCAGATCCATCGATGAAAAGTACCGGGAGTGGCGCAGCCGGTCTAGTGTGTCATCGATGCGGGGGAGTGGATAGACGTCTTTCTTGGTTACCGCGTTCAGCTGTCGGTAGTCCACGCAGAACCTAAGCGTTCCGTCCTTCTTCTTGACAAGCACGACTGGAGAGGCCCACGGACTGCTTGAAGGCTGGATGATGTCGTCGTTCAGCATTTCTTGCACTTGCTCTTGAATGACCTCCTTTCTTTTACGGAGACTCTGTACGGCGATCGGTGCACAGGGAGCGCGTCGTCCTCGGTAATGATGCGATGCTTCGCAACGGCGGTTTGGCGCACCTTCGACGACTTCGCGAAGCAGTCGCTGTATTCGGCGAGGAGGTCAATCAGCTGTCGTCGTTTCGGGCCTGGAAGCTTCGGGTCGATGTCGAGCTGCGCTGGCGGCGCAATGTCTTGCTGAGGTGGCGATGATTCGTCAGCAATCACGGCGATTGCGGCGGAGTTTTGAAGTTCCTCGACGTGGCCCACAGCGGCACCTTTCGTGAGGTGTTGCGTTTCTTGTCGGAAGTTCGTCACGAGGACCATGGTGCGCCCATCCTGGAGTTCAGCCACTCCTCTTGCGACGCCGATTCCTCTTCCTAGAAGCAACTGGAGGCTTCCCTCGAGCAGAACTTCGCCGCAGAAAGCTTCGGTGACCCCGACGGGCACGAAAACACTCGACCGCGGCGGTAAGTTCACGTGGCTTGCGAGGACTCGGACCGCGGATGAAGTAGCTTGGGGTTCGTCCTGTGGTGAAACAGGTTTTCGTAGCGTCAACCGGTTTGCTCCGAGGTCGATGACGGCGCCATACTCGCAGAGAAAGTCCATTCCGAGGATAACGTCCCTCGCACAGTCTTGCAGAACGACGAACTTCACAGGGCAGGTCTCACCGTGGATCTCGACGCGGGCAGTGCATCTCCCGACTGGTGTGATGAGGTGCCCACCGGCGGTTCGTATCTGGGGGCCTTCCCACGGCGTTGTCACTTTTCGTAGGCGGCGAGAGAGCCTCCCACTCAAGACTGAGTAGTCTGCTCCGGTGTCCACGAGTGCTGATGCGTCGTGGCCGTCGATGACGACGTTTAGGTTGTTGGACACCGTCGCAGGGGCGTCATTGCGATGCGTAGCGTCGGAAGAGTGGGAGCGCTCCGTCGTTCTTGGAGGCTCTTTGCTTCGGTCGTCTTCGGCAACGCCACCTCCAGGCGTTGCCGCATTTAGTTTTCCCGGCGACGCAGGGGAGACAGGCTCTCTCGGCGGGGTCGTGGCGCTGGAGACGCTGAACGTCTGGGCGACGGTGAGCGGGACTCACGGCGGAGAGGCGGCGTAGAAGATGGCGAACGTCGTAGGTACTCCTCGATGTCGCGAGGCCGTTCGTCGTACCGTGGGCGCGGGTCGTTCGGGTGGAACCCGCGCAGCCCCAGTTGTCGGTAGGGGCATCGACGGTAAATGTGGCCGGCTTCACCGCAGTGATAGCACAACGGGCGTCGGTCGGCTGTTCGCCACACGTCGGTCTTCCTCGGCGAGGGTCGCTCCGGGCGGACGTCCTGGACTTGTCTCTCCTGTCGTCGAGGATACTGCGGCATCGGAGGGTCTCGTCGGGGTGGCGCAGTGGCGTGGTGGTTAGCTTGCGGCGGTCGCCGGGCCATGGCGGCGTAGCTCGAAGTCGGTTCCTCGGGGGCTGCCACACTCATGGGAGCCTCTGGTTGGATGGCTCTCTGGACTTCTTCCCGCACGACCTCGGCGATGGAGAGCGAGGCCGGGCGTGCGGCAGTGGGCAGCAGCTTCTTCAGCTCCTCCTGGACGACCTCACGGATGATGTCTCGGATGCCGGGGAGGTTGGAACCGAAGTCGGATACGGATCTCGACAGGCTAGTTACGCCAGGGTGTCGCTGGTAGTGTCTGGCGCGCGCTTGTAGGGCCCGTTCCATATTTGTTGCCTCCGTGACGAACTCGTCGACTGTTGTCGGCGGATTGCGAATAAGACCGCCAAAAATTTCGCTCTTTACACCCCTCATCAGGTGGTGCAGCTTCTTCTCCTCGGTAGCCTGAGGATCGGCGCGGGCGCTGAGGCGGAGAACATCCTCGACGAAGCTGGTGATGCTCTCATTTAGGCCTTGGGTTCTTGTTCGCAGGAGATCTTCGGCCCTCTCACGTCGGTGTTGGCAGGCAAACGTCTTCTTCAGTTCTTGCTTGCACACCTCCCACGACGTCAAAGAAGCCTCGTGGTTTTCCAGCCAGTGCCTCGCAGTCCCTTCCAGCGAAAAGTAAAGGTTCTGCAAGCAGTGCTCAGCTGACCAGCCGTTATGGCGGGCCACACGTTCATAGTGTTGCAGCCAGTCCTCGATGTCCTCGTGGGCGTCTCCGTGGAAAGGCGTCGGAGTTCTGGGGCCACGGGCAGGTATACGACGGCAGGAGCGGCCGGGGTCTGGGCCTGGTCGGCCATCGTCGTCGTCCTTGTTTGCCTGGTCCTAGGTGGCAAGGGTCCTAACTCCGGGGGTAGGCCAAGGTTCCGGCGACTTGATCGGAGCTCGGTCTGGTCTTCGTTGGGTTCTTGGGGGCTTGTGTTCGGACTTGCACTGTCGGAACTCGGAGGGGTACGCGGCAGGGGCATGCGTTACCCCGCACCTCCACCAAAATGTCACGAATGACAAGTGATGAGGCGGCGAATGACTGAGTAAACTGAAGGTTTAATGGGGCGAACTTGTGCCCAAAAATAAAGGGAAAAAGAAAGATAACAACAGAGCGTCGCGGGCGTCGAAAGCGGCGAAGCAGCAGGATCGAACGCTGAGGCGAAACTGACTTTGGCTCGCCACGCGAAGCCCCTTTTGTACACGCGTGGGCTTCTGGAATAATCGGCGTGGAAGGTTCGACGCGTAGAACTTTCGGGCCTAGAATAAACAATAATGTTCTCGAATTCACCAGAATAATAAACTGAAAGTATAAACAAAATTCGCGGAGCCCCCAGGAATCGAACCCTGGGCCTCCGCACGAAAGTCAAGCGCGGTAACCACTCGGCCACGCACGCGCTCGCTCGCCGACGCGCGTGGCAATATGAAACGGTAACGGTTATTTTGCCTCAATGTTTACTTCAGTTAGTATTATTACATCGATATCTTCGAGCGAACTAGCAAGGTATACGTTAAGTTCATCCCAATGCTTTTTAATGCTCCTGATGTTAATTTGAACGACATGTAGAAGCTGTTCTTCCTGCTTCCCCTTATTCGCTACAATAGTTTTTACATATCTATCCCAGTCGTTTAGTGTGCTACATGTGGCCATTTTATCGGATTTTGTTCAAGTCATCTTCCCTGTCGATACGTATCACTGCCAATCCTGCCCTTTGTCTGACCAGTATTTTTCCATTTCTCATCCAAACAAAGCTGTATCCCTTTCCCTTGCGCATTCCTTTGCGTTCCAGAACAACCATTTCTGCAGCTTTGTCAGGTTCTCATTGATGAAGATATGATCAGCCTTTAGCGCGGTCCGCTTGCTGACCCACCGGTCTCTTTCCGATCTGTCGTTGAATCGGACAATGATCGGAGCAATCTTATCATCTCTCGCTCTTAGTCTGTGCATGGCTTCGATCTTATCTGGCTCTGGAAGAGGTAGTTCTAGCCTCGCTGCTAGATTTTTCAGAATTGTTGGTAGGTCTTCGTGCACGTGTGGGGAAATCCCATGGATTTCAATGTTTCTTCTTCGTGAATATTGCTCCATATTTTCAACTGCCCACTCTAGGTCTTTTATTCGCGCGTCATTGTCAAATGCAAGCTGTTCAATCTCCTTTGTTCTTTTCCTTAGGTCGTTCGTGACAGTTGTTAGTGAGTCCATCTTTTTTATCAAATCGTCGTACTGTTGAGATAGCAAGTTCGCTGATTTTTCTATGGATTCAATGGTTTTCTCTTGATTATCTAGTTTTTGGATCGTAGTGTCGTGTTGCGCAGACTGCAGATTCAGCTTTTTTTCGATGTTTTCAATCCTAGTTAAAATCTCGGTCATCTTTTTGTTTGTCTGCACTATTTGTGCCATTATAGCCGCTTGCCCGTGGTCTGAAGTTTCCGCAGTGGCCTGTGCAATCTGGTCATCCCCCTGCTGCCTTTGACGTTGGGTGCTCAGTTTACAAGTTGTACACTGCCAAGTCAGCGGATTTACTGCGTTCTTGGCCTTTTTGGTGACACCCGAGAACTTCCTAATATGGTACAGGTTGTTACATTTTGTGCATTTTAACACTGGATTATCACCCGTAACTTCTTTCATACATGCTAAGCAAACATTTTCTTCGCTGTCAGACATAACTCAGTACGGGAAAGCGCAGTCCAGCGGAGTGTACGGTGCAAGGAAAAAAAGGCACCCACCTGAGGAGCAGAACGAGAATGTTATGTTCCGCTAGGTCACTCCGCCGGACTGCGCTGGTTCCCAGTCCGCTGTTTGCTTATATGGGCGTTGTCCCACGCTGTCTGGTAGGCGTTGCCGGTTATCAGCCGCCTGTCGCCCGGTCGTGCGGTGTGTCGTACGGCTGTGGTGATGTTGCAGCCGTAGTGTCGATCGTCTGGCCCGGTTTCTTCGTTTATCCTGAGGAGCAGAACGAGAATGTTATGTTCCGCTCGGTCACTCTGCCGGACTGCGCTGGTTCCCAGTCCGCTGTTTGCTTATATGGGCGATGTCCCACGCTGTCTGGTAGGCGTTGCCGGTTATCAGCCGCCTGTCGCCCTGTCGTACGGTGTGTCGTACGGCTGTGGTGATGTTGCAGCCGTAGTGTCGATCGTCTGGCCCGGCTTCTTCGTTTATCCTGAGGAGCAGAACGAGAATGTTATGTTCCGCTCGGTCACTCCGCCGGACTACCAAGTGCTATCGACTATCGACAGTATCGATAGTCGCCAGAAATCTGACTATCGATAGTAAAAAAATCGATAGTACTATCGACAGTCGGCTATCGAAAAACTATCGATAGTACTATCGAGAGTCGAATATCGAAAAACTAGTGATAGTACCATCGATAGTCGACTATCGAAAAGCTATGTATAGCACTATCGATAGTCGACTATCGGAAAATTATCGTTAATCGATAATCGGAAAACTATCGAAAGTCGGCTATCGTAAACCTATCGATAGTACCGTCGACGGTTTACTATCGAGAGTTTTGAGACACTAGTAGTTTGCGTTGCTGCCTCTTCTCTTTTTCTCGCTTTATTTTTTTCAAATGGGACACCAACTAGCCCAAGCACTTTCCCTATCAACTTTGGTTCAGAGTTCAGTGATGACGAAGACGGGAGTTTGGGCGAAGAGGGAGGAAGGGAGGCGAGCGGCAGCGCGGCAACTGTGTTCGCTCTAGTGGCGCAAAACTATCGATAGGATCGATAGTCGCCAGAAATCTGACTATCGATAGTAAAAAAAAACTTTCGATATTAGTATCGATAGTCGACAATCGAAAAACTATCGATAGTACTATCGATTGTCGACTATTCATTGTTCTGTGCGACACTCGATAGTTTTGTAAAACTATTGATAGTAGCGATAGTCAATTTATTGATAGTTTTGCGTTACAAGTCCGGAGTCTTCGCTGGTCGCTCACACACACACAAAAAAAAGGGCTGCGGATCCAAAGTTCTTTGCACATACTATTTTCAGTCGGCGGCCCTTTCGGCACCCCTATGAATGGCGCCCTGTGCGGTTGCACAGGTCGCCCACCCCAAAGGCCGGCCCTGTGTGGCTGTGATGATTGAGTGTCTGATAGTTGTCGGGCAGTACTAGTATTTTTCTGTGGAGTTCGGCGTTCGTCAGATGTTGTCTTCATTTGTGGACTAGCCTGGAGCAGACTTGAGAGCAGTTCTTTAACCAGTGGAGTGAAGGTGTGGTGAAGGATCATTTCCGTCGCCACACACTTTTGGTGGAAGTCATTCAGCACCTCCGCGGAATTCCCCGAGTGACCGCACATGCACCGCGCTGGTGTCGCATCCCATCTCGGAAGAGCCGAGAAGAGAGGAGGAGGAGCAGCAGCCTGCGCCTGAGGCGAACTGGGAGGGAGACGGCTGCAATCATTTGGGGAGACCGGGAGCCGAAGCTGGTTGGGGCCGGCTGCCAGAGAAGTACGGGGGAGGGTTGGGTCAGTCCCACTAGCTGTTTTGCAGGGGAGGCTGGTTGTTTCCGTGGGATGCCTACTGTTGTTGTCATTCCCGATCCGGCTTCTTTCAGACCCGTTGGAGGTGGACCCGTTTCTGTAAGGACGTTTGTCTTCCCTCTGTACGTGTTCTTCGTGGAGCAGCGAGGCAAGCGGTGGCCAACTTACTGCCTCCGTCCGTTGCATAGCGATGTCGCCAAAAGGAGGCTCGCTCCGTGCAAGCCAAAATGCCCCGCGGGAGGATGATTCCGGCAAACCAAAGGGCTCGACATGCCGACCTCCAGTCATCGCTCTCCGCAATATGAACCGCTCACTGGGCGACGGCACGGATCGGCAGCGCATCTCCCGTCTCCCGCCATCTCCTCGGCTGCACCGCATGAGTTGCCGATTGCGGCCACAGTTTGACGATGATGGGTGCCCCCGACTATCCAAGTCTCCACGAGTCCAGGTGTCCCCGCGTCTCGAGAAAGATCTCTCTCTTCGCCGTTGCGACATAGCTGCACTGCGGCATCGAGTGGCGGTGGTGGGTTTGTGGCACACGGAGAGATCTGCGTTCCGGCTCGGTGGTTCGTGCCCTGCATGGAGTGCACACGCGAAGGTAAGTCTGCCCCTCAAAGGATTGTTTTCTGCTTGTGGCGGTTCCGATATTGATACTGATGTGAGCGGGAGCATCTCCATGGAGGTGCTGCCGGTCGTGATGGCGATTTCGTTTGAGTCGTTTTTTGTTCTTAACCGGATAAACCCTGTTCAACCGCGAGCCTGGAGTCACGTGGTCAGGCATACTAGGGCCCTCAAGAAAGACGAAGATTGATGTGACCTTTCTCTTACGGGCGATGTTCAGGATGGTCCCTTTGGCCTCCACCATGAGTCCGAATCACCTGTAGAGAGTGTTCGCCCGCCATGCCATGCACTGTTCCCACGGAGGCGTTTGTCGGCGTAGCAGGGAAAGAGCGCACCGGAATTTGGACCAGGTTGCAGATGAGCAGGAGCCTGTCTCTTGTTTCAATGTAAGGCGTGTCAACCGCTAGGATGTTTTTGGAAGTATTTAGTCGGATGGTTGTGACGGTCGTCTTGCTGAAAGCGCTTCTGATTTCTTTAGAAATTTTGCTCCGTTGTGTTGCTTCGAATGGCGACTTTCTAGCGAGGGATGAAAAAGCACGGTGTAGAGTTTATCCGTTTGGTCAGTTAGCTTTTTGAGTTTTCTCTCCGATCGGTATTTGACCAGCGTGTAGCCATCCTGGGTGAGGAATTCGGCAGGCGCAACCCCGCGTGGACGGCGCTCACCTGGCGGATCATGACTGGTTGGTGCTGCTCCTCCGACGTTAGGCTCCCCGTCGGGATTGTCCCCCCAAGGCACTCGAAGCTGTTCGATGTCGGCACGTTCACTCCCGTTGTTTCGCCGTTGTTGGTGCTTACCTCGGGTGTCTCGCTCAATACTCTCTCCATGGGCATGGGGATGGGGCGCGGGACGGAGGAAGCCTCTCGCTGAGTCGAGGACGTTCCCGGTGAGTCCGGGGCACGGCGGGGGGGTGAAGGGGGAGTCGCAGGAGGCGCGTGATCTCTCTCTCCGTTTTCCGAAATGGGTGACGTCGGCCGAGTTGGGGGAGTTGGGGGGGGGGCGTGGGCGTGGCCTCCCTCCAGGCACCCCGGGAGGCCGGCAATGGTACCGGCTTGAATCTCGTCGACCGTTGGGGCCATCCCGACCGCTGGTGCTCCCGAGTCAATCCTTTCAATGACGGGATGCTGACGATTGGTGGTCTTGGGCTTGGTAGCATCCCCTGAACCGTTCAGTTGTGTATCCATGGGAGTCGCTGGAGCGTAGGCGCCTCGAGGACACAGCGGTCGGGGGCGAGGGCGTCTGGGGCTGCCAGGAGCATAAGGTCGATGAGGGGCTATGTTGGATTTGGCCGGCGTCTTAAGTTTTCTTTCTATAACATCTCCGCGTCCCTAATCTGCGAGTGGGTCTTAAAATTTACCTTGTGTTTTTTCTACGCGATTGCGCTTTGTTTTGTGCGAACTGATTGATATAAAACGTTCAGAGATAATGTCGCAAGAAATGAAAGAATGGGAGCTCACGTGATGGTGGTCGAGCCAAGCTGGCCCCCTGGCGGCCGTCCCGATAGATTAAGAAAACATGCTGCAACTTTACATCCCTTAACAGCAGCTGTAGACCTAGCAGCTCACTGCCGTGCATGTGTATATGAAGCGAATGTAGAGGGAGTTAACATCGTGGGAAGAAACATAAACCAACTCGTGCGTGAATTACTAGAGGACCTAGCCATCAAGGACAAGGGGAGAACTGTGTCAGTGCCCCTTCAGTTGCACTTCTCCATAAGGAAGAAACGCTCCTCTTCGTATCCACGCGATCCGGGCAAGGATAAAAGAAAGAAAAATGCGCAACCGCCTCATCCTCAAAAAAAAAATTGAATGGCAGTTTAGAAAACAAGAAAACAGTTTTTAAATTAAGCGATAAAAAATAAAAATAAATTATTTACTCGGAAAGAAAAAAAGGCAAAGACGAGCATTAAACAGTTACAACTACATTACTGTGAATGGTGTTTTTGTTTGTGGTGAAAGATTTGTTCTGCTGGCCCATTGAAAGCAATGATTCAACTAGCCCAGCTTAAGCCCTTGAGAAGGGCGATGCCGGACGTCGTGGGGATGGTGAGCGGGGTCCCCGGGAAGAACCCTGTACTAAAGATGGGGGCGGCACAGGAACTCCTTTATGTCCCTTTGTTGTTGTCCCAGGTGGGGCCGAGGGTCATTCGGCGTAAATCTTCAGCTCCACCTGGGCAAGCTGCACAGTCGGTACACGTGGACGCCCTGCCAGTAGTGGTACCATAGAGGGTGTTGGTTGGCCGTTCACCACACGTCAATTTTCGGGTGTGCACGGTGCGCCTGGCATGCGCTCACTGGACCATGGTCGTCCTGGCGTCGGTCAGTGCTGCGGCGCAGGAGACTGAATTTGGGGCAGCGCGACAAAGGCGCGAGGAAGAGGCGGTTTGCCATGTGGCCTTGGCGGCGTAAGTTAGCGTGGGTTCCTCGGGGGCTGCCACGCTGATGGCAGAGCTCTGGTTCGACGGCTCTTTGAACTTCTTCCCGCACGACCTCGGCGATGGGGAGTGAAGCTGGTCGGTCAGCGGCGGGTTGAAGCTTTCGGACCTCTTTTCGAACGATGTTATGGATAATCTGGCAAATGCTGTCTACACCAACAATGTCCAGATCGAGCCGCGATGTTGGGACATTTGACGTAACAGGGGTGCCGACGTGTTGGTGGTAGTGGCTTGCTGGGGCCCACAGTGCACACCCAATGTTTGAGGCTTCCGCCTCAAACCACGTAGGAGAGGCTTTCGCCTCCCCTCAGGTAATGAAAGTAATTTAAATTATCTAAATAATTACAGGCCAATTTCACTGACTAGTGTTTCATACAAGCTTCTGGAGCATATCGTCTTCAGCAACAGAATGTCGCATCTGGATAGCAATAATTTGTTGTTCTCTAACCAGCATGGTTACCTTACCAACGATCTGCATACTAATCTACATTTTTCCAAACAAACAGACAAAATTTTCATAGACTTTTCAAAAGCCTTCGACCGGGTCCCCCATAACAGATTAATATACAAACTCGGACGTGGGAAACAATGTTTTGAACGTTTGAACTGTTTGATTCAGCAGAGACAACAAAAAGGGTAAAGGCGTTCTGACGTTGTTTTTGTTTCTTAGACCAAAAAAAAGCAAAAGTGATTCCTGAGCCATTTGAATATTTCTTTCACTCCTGACTTTTGACCCCAAAAAGTGTGTTTCAAAAAAAAACAAAAAAAAAACATTAAAATTTTCCGGCCAGGTGCGTATATGCGCAAAATTTCAGTGTCCCGAGCATGCGAATTTAAGTTTTGAGATATTTTAAAATAACGTTTAACCCGTTGGCACCATTCTGTATTCGATACGTTGGACGCAGGCTCGAAGAATTTCTTCTCGTTTATTTTGTTCCTGTCGGCGGCTAAGGAGTCCGACATCATTCAATTCGAGGCTTGATTTTTCGGACATGGTTCATACACTCCAGACTGACACATTAAATTGAGTTTCTGTCATTTTGGTTCTGATTGGTAATGCCACTATTAGTCTCACTTCGAAGAGAAACTGCTATACGTGTACGCTCCGAATAAAAGTTTACCTTTCTTTCCAATATCTGATCTAGCGGGTGCCAAATGCAAACCCGGCTTTTTGCACCGCAAAATTAAACTACAAAGCGCACGGGTGAAGTAACCAAGTTTTAAACTGGAACAAAATTGTTTGTTTATTTTTCCTCTCAAGATGGAGGTAAAAGTGAATGGTCACGGCGATCCTTGTCTTCGAGGGCTTGCTATCTGCGGTTAAGTCAATGGTTGTGCAGAAACAAAAGTGCAGAATCGCGGCGCATCTCCCGTGTGTCATTGGTTTAGTCGCTGAGAGCAAACGCAGGCAGATATTGACGCCGAGGCGATGCAGAAGTGGCGCTGCTTGCTTGAGCCTATCGGGTCGTAGCATCGGCTGAGGTCACCGTGGACAGAAAATGAAGTATTTGTTGTTCTTCTTTCTAATCTAGAACGGTCAAGGCGAGACCGTGACTATTTACAGCATGGGATTGACTTTTGCATCTACTGGAACATGACTTCAAACGCCCGTGATGCCTTACATTGGGCATGGGCGGCAACGCGAACTCACCGTTGCTCCTCAGTGCGGCACACGCGCCTATGCCAACATCGCTTCGAGAAATCTCTTGTTTTTCGCATTTCTAGGCACGGGTTTCTTTCAATAAACAATTCACTGCATTTATAATCTCCGAGCAAAGCTCAGACAAAAGGAAGCTCTGTAAAGTTTGTAAATCAACAAACCGGGCTTAACCAAGTTGAGTTGTGCTTTAAATTTGCATTAGTTCAGTTTGCATATATGTGCCGTCACCACTAAAGGCGTTGACGAGATGGAACTACACGCATATACATGTTACTTCTCATAAATCTTATGATTGTTTGTCTCGCTCTTGAAATCAGTTAAGGTTCACGAGTTGATTGCTGTGGTCATCACGTCGACCCACTAAAGAGTGGGGAACGGAAATATATATGTTGTTAGCGCAAAATGCATTGTACTGAAGCAAAGTTTCAATTTTTAGCCCCTCGCTTAACAGTGCACGTCTTTCTTGTAAATATAGCGCGCGGCGTCCTGCTGAATTTAGCGGTCTTACAGTTAGCCAAATATGGCCGGATAACAGTCAGATTGAGCCGGCTGCCGTTCCACTTAACTGGGCAAAATACCACTATAGGCCGCGTGGTGATATGTTCAGCAGACATGTACAAATTACTCAATAAAGGTAGTTAAGTTAAGTTACTGAGTATTGACGCCAAAAGTATTTGGAGTAGAGTAGAAATTATGCATTCGTAATAGTAATTGAGTAAACTACTAACTACTGCAAAAAGTAGCGAGTTACTTTGAAGTTACTTTCGAAGTTACTATTTGTATTTTTGTGGTAGCAAAATGAACAGCAGTCTTGATCCGTGAAAACGCACGAGCCTAAAATAAATGCAGTCATTTTATGGCTTGCGTTTTCACCAAAATAGTTTAATAGCTCGCAGAAGCAATTGACTTTCAAAGTCCTTATCGGAGAGTTTTCCCCTTTTCCTCCTAAAGATGTTCCCAGCCAAGCTAAAAAGACGTTCCACCGACGCGCTGGGGTTGAATTTCAGAGACAAGCTGTGCAGGGTGGGTAAAGCGAGTGTCAGCATCTTCGGTGTCCATGACGAAACATGTGAGGTTTGCCTCGGCTAAAGGGTCTTTTATAAAAATAAAAAAAACTCTCCTCCTTTTTTTTTTTTTTCTTTGGCAAGTTGAGATTGTTATGATTGACCCCTCTTTATTCCCACGACGTTCGGAGAGTACGCTGAGCGAGTGCAGATGACCCTCAAGGGTTCAAGTCTCGCGCCACGACGATGAGATCGTCCGGACGACTGCGCGCTTCGTTGCAATGCTAGTGCTATGCTACTCTTTTGGTCTAACTTTTGGTCTAACAAAAGGTGAAACGAAGTGCTTCGCCGCTGACGCCGGGCCCAACAAAAGGATTTTCCAAGGGTGACTCGCAATCTTCGCCGGCCTCTACGGCAGCGGTTCTCAAATGGGGGTCCGCGGACCCTCTGGGGTCCGCGAAGGCATTTTAGGGGTCCGCAAAGCTTTGCCTTGTGAGTAAATTTTGGCAATAAAAGTGTTATTATATCCGATTGAGACGAGACGTTCCAATTTTCGGGTGAGTTTTTCTCGCTTATATGTCAATGGGAAAAGGCTACCTGACACCAGCCCTTAGTTATATCCAATTATTAGGTCATTATCATAATTAACCTATACTTTTACCTTCCTCTCACCCCGAACGGGGTCCTCCACCATCTCCGCCGATCCACAAGAGGTCCGCGAAACATCGCTGGTTGAGAACCACTGCTCTACGGTATCGGAGGGACGTGAGAGGATTACGTGAACAAGCATCGTCGCTCGTACAGTTGTAGCTTGAAGCGGGAAGGTGCTCCCATGAACGGATTATCCGTTCCAGGGTTTGTGGGCGGAAAGTCCGGCTTTGCAAGGAGCCTGCGCTGACGACGAGGCGACCATGGGAAAGGCTGCAAGGTCATTCCAGTGGCGCCTACCCCGTGGAACCCCCAAGCCGCTTGAGGCAGAACTCACTAAAGGCAGACATGAAAAAACAACCCTCGGAGCGTCCCCGTCTTTTCACGGTTGCAGCTGGATTAGGTCAATACCCGACCAGGCCTTGTTAAGCATCTGTTCCTGCGTTCTTGCGCGCCGGTGTTATGTTTTTTTTTTTTTTTTTTTTTTATTTTGCAAGGTTTTTATTTTGCAAAATTCATATGTATACAAATGCTGTGTATGGCATCTGGATCCATAGCCACAAGGCTAGTTTTGGATCCATACAAAAAATGTGCTTTTTTTTCAATCCAAGTCAGGAACGATGCGAGAAATACGCTAAAAAAATGCGAGTGCTAAAATATGAAATGAAAGCAAAGATGCGAAACAAAACAAATGTATAAAACTTCGGACCTATACGGGGAGTCAAAAACTACATGAATACATATTATGTTCAACAGAACAAACAAAGATTCGAACATGTATAAAACTTCGGACCTATACAGGGAGTCAAGAAACTAACATGAATACATATTATGTTCAACAGAACGAACAAAGATTCAGCTAGGTGAACTATAATTGTCAGACATTATATAGGTTTTTATTAATTGTTCATTTTGTGTCAGACATTTTATTGAGTGAGGGAGATTATTTCATATTTTTGCCCCGATAAGGGGAAGGCTTCGACGTCCTTTATCGGGCTGCTCGTCGCCACCTTGGCCCAAGGACGCTTATGGGAACGGAATGTGAAGGGGCCCCTTGCTCGGAAATGTCACTTCATCTGCCGGCGTCTTATTACTTTCTGCGCTCAAATTTTTGCGGTCAGCGAAATTAGCACTAGATTTCGAAAGTAGTTAGTAATTTGGTAGAAGTTACATAAAAAATGTAGTTAAGTTAAACTACTAATTACCCAAATAAAGTTGTAATTGAAAGTTACCAAGTTACTCGGAAAAGTAGTTAAACTACAGTAGTTTGAGTAGAGTAGTTGAACTACGTCCAAGTCTGATGTTCAGTACCACTATGAGTTACGTCATCCGGTGGCTGGTGAAATGAGTCGCGTTGTGACGTGTCTGGAGCTACAAAGACTGTCGGAGTTATGTGGTTGATACTAGTGTGAGTCAGGCATTTTTGTGTTCGCTGCCACTATCAATCACGCGGTAACCTGCTTCATGCCACCTAAAGTCCAGGGGTGACGTTCTTGTTCCAATATGGGTCACTACCACGTGATCCATAGTCAGCGGGTTGCGATAAATGCCAGCGGGTTGCGATATATTCATCGATTTGTTTTCGTGTGACGCTAAAACTGATTAATGAATATCTTGAAGGCCCCTTAGCATTTTAGATCTGTATAAACAAGTTCAGTATTAAATTTTAACTGCCGGTTGTTCTGAGATGTTAATACGTCCAAGAGAACAAATATATAAAAAAGTCCAATAACACATTTTACTTCATTTGTTAAATTACCCGGACGGTAATTTTCCCATCTCTCGTCTTTCGAGATAAATAGTTACATGGTCAAGACGGCTATCGCGTAAATAATTTTATTATGTTTTTTTTATAATCTTGCAACACTTTGCGACAAACAAGCATTGGCAAAACATATAATTGCAACTTTCCGAAATATTTACTTGAATATAAGGAAAATGCACTTACGCCTGCGACAGCAGAGGTATATTCCATTTCGGTGCACTTGATTCCTAGGGGTTGCCTCGCCACTTTGTAATGAGCGGTGCCGACTGTGTATTCGAGAGTGGCCAAGGACATTGAAGGAATCACCACGGTGTTCCGCAAATCTGCATTCAGTGCCGTCTTCACCACTTGCTCCTTCGTTCCCGTGTGCCGCAAAAAAATGCATCACAGAATCAAAAAAGTGAATTATCAATATCACGAATAACACGGCATAAAACTTATGCAGTTAAAAACGGAAATATAGGCGTCACTTTCTTATACTGTTCTGGTGCGTGTAGTTGAGTTTTTGTTATACCCTGTGAGTTTACATATCCAAGATATCACAGGAGGCGACGGAGTGAATTCAATGTCCTGCTTCACGAGCATGTGGGAATTAATTATAAGGCCTATGATACTGACATGAATTACTCGCAAAAGGCGGAAGTGGAAAGAAGAGCGAGTTAAGTTCCATTATTAAGTTAAGACCCCGTCATTAGGAATGCTTTAATAACGGACAGGAAAACACATAACTGTAATGTGTCGTGTTGTCAATTATTTTATTCTTCCTCGTCTGACGACGAAATTCTTCGACACTACTTGACTCGAAACTTCACTGAAATTCAAATTGCAGCCGGTTCAGCGGTTCATATTTTGTAATCGACACAAACCTACACTCGACGGAGGAAGCAATAAAAAACATTTTCCAAAATCTCAAGTTAGCGGGAAGCTACCTCCAAAGTTGGCTTATAACTCGCTTTTTTTGTAAGGTCATGGCGGTCGACAGATCGTTTAGTGAGTTCATCGGTTTTGTTCTTAGAACCGACAAACTTCTCTCCTGCACAACAGCGAAGGCTAGAGCGTTACAGTCCCACGGTGTCGTTTTAAATATCGTATGAACGCAATGAATGTGTTCAACGACCAGAATTGTTTTGCGTTACTGCATTACGAAAGTAATGGCGGCGGGCATCTTCAAGTCCCTGGCGCGGGAAGAGTTCGAGCAGACCCGTGTTCTCTGGTCTCTCCAATGCTCGAGCTCTTGGTTGCTCTTCAGTTCTAAGGCGCTGGAACATTGTGGTGCACGGTAATTTACGACTTATTAAATGTGTCGCAACATAGAGTGTCTTGCCGTTGGGAGGGTGTCGCCACTCATCGCCAGCACGTTGTTCCGTCGTCTTCTCATGTTTTCGGGAATTGTTACGGAGTGCGACATTGTAATGAGAGACTTCTATACCCTCAGCCTATCGAGTAAACATTTCTTGTTCAAGCCCTGTATGTGCAAAACGGGAAAAAGAGGCAAGTTCGCGTTTATGGTAAACGCCCATTCATACAGCAGCATTCGACTACGCTCGACTACCTAGGCTACGATTGGCGGTCGTACAGGTAACGCATCAAGAAGCGTGCTGCCAATGAATGTTATGACGGCTTACGTTGAGTTACTTTCGCGATACATACGGACATCCGTGTTTTCGGAAGTGGCAACCAATTCTAGGAGCAACAGGCCGACGGCGATGACGCGAGTCGGGACACTAACGCAGTTCTGCACGAAAAACAAATATATTTATTTGAATCCAAACTTTTGCATAAGCCAGCGACTTGTTAGTATTTTGTTGAGAAAGAGCACGCAAGGCACGAGTTTTCACGCGCTAAAAAGCAGATCACTTTTCTTAGCTTTCTGATAACGCCGTGTCCTCACACCAAGACACTGAAGTCTGCATCATAGGCACGAATCTGCTTATAAGATATGGGGGGTTCGAGAAGCAGTTGATTGTGCTGGTACCAGAACTACCTCATGTTAGAAGCACCTGACGAGCGGTGGGTACAAGCGAAATGTTTTGTGCAATGAAGTACGGTGACGAGCTCTGCGCACGAATCACTCCCAGTCACCTGGCTTGTGACATTCGTTCTCCTCTGCGTGGTATGGAAAGTCCCTGTATGAAGTGGTGGGCTGCACTATGTGTCGACCGCCGTGACAAAGAATTGCGTGTGTCAGTGTTTCCGCTTGCCTTCTCTATGCTACAGAACATAAACTTTCCGAGGTGATCAATAAAATGATGCCTCTCGCGCCTTCCAGATAGAAGAGCGCTCTTGGCGTACGCCCAGGTGCCTACCACCAGGTTGGTGTGCGCACACGTCTTCTAGTCAATGAAGTTTAGACTGTGGTTAACGGTGAGCTGGCTAAAGCGAACATCAGCTGCTAGATCCGAATCTCAGCACTATCCTAACAATCAATGATAATTGTTGTTCCATAACGTATTGTTTCCGTACAAAGCCTCTTTAGGGTTTTAGCGTCAGGAGTCTCAACAGGCACGAGGGAGCAGCATCTGCTCTTGAGCTCCATGCAACGGACCATCCATTGACCAGGCTACAACACCCACAGTTGTACTATCATTACCCAAGCATTACCCGCTAACAATTGTAACTCTTCCTTCAAACCAGTAACCTCGGGAGTCCCACAGGGTAGCGTACTAGGTCCACTACTGTTTCTAGTCTACATTAATGACTTGCCATCCTGTGTCTCATCCCGAATTATAATTTTTGCTGACGATTGCGTAATTTACCGAATAATTTCTTCTGTCAATGACCAGAAAGCTTTGCAAACTGATCTAAATGCTATTAATGCATGGTGCTCTTCCTGGCTAATGACCCTAAATTGCTCTAAAACAAAGTCTATGTCTTTTACTAAACAGATACCCCGGATTCCTACCTCCTATGTGTTAAATAATAATACTGTTGACCTCGTCTCCACTTATAAATATCTTGGAATTCATTTGCAACCTGATCTGTCATGGCACTACCATATAAAGCTCACCCTGGCGGCTGCTAACCGCTCTTTCGGATTTCTCAAGCGTAACCTTAAACAGGCTCCTCCTAACATACGCAAACTTGCCTTTTCCACACTAATACGTCCGAAATTAGAATATGCATCAGCCATTTGGGATCCCGAACATGCTTACATCATAAACGACATTGAATCACTGCAAAATCGTGCCGCTCGCTTCATATTTTCAGATTATTCACGTCATTCCAGCGTCACAGCACTAAAACGCCGAGCAGAGCTACCCGAACTACTCCATCGTCGCAAACTTTCACGCCTATCACTTTTCCATAAACTTTACCACCACGCGTCACTTCACGGTGATTTCTTCGAGCCACCTGCCGTTATTTTTCCACGCCGCGATCACCCCTACAAAGTTAAACGCGTAACCTGTAAGTCATCTGCTTTTTCCCGGTCATTCATTCCACGTACCACAATCGATTGGAATAATCTACCATCGCACATTGCCTCAGAAAAAGACACCACGAAGTTTCAGGAACAAATTCAAAATACTGATGCCATCTAACTTTTGCTGTTTTTTCATTGTTGTTTCCTCTTTTCCTGAACGTGCAGAGCAAACGTGTACTATTTTGTTTTTTACCTTGACTCAGCTTTATTGCAGTGTGATGAGTGAGTGTATGTTTTTTTGTGTTTTTTTCGTTTTTGTGTGTATCCATTATTTTCTTTTTTATTATTAAGTGTATTGATTGTCTTTTAGTATTCTCATATGTTGTTCACTATGCACTAGTTTCTATTGGAACGATTTATGTACCCCCTATGTAATACCCTCTCACGAGGGCCTTTAGGGGTAATATGAATAAATAAATAAATAAATACTCTCATCGAGCTATACAATTCCGTCATTGCCACCAATCTTCTCAGGATGCAAAAAGACAGCTGGTTCAAGCTGGCACTGAAGCTGGTTTAAGGTTGTCAAGCTGATTCGAGCTGCTCAAGCTGGTTCAAGCACGTTCAAGCTGGCATGGCAGCTGGGCAAGCTGATACTTGAGCTGGTTCAACCTTGTCAAGCTGGTTCAAGCTGATTCTGAATCTGGCCCAATTTGGTTCGAGCTAGTCAAGCTGGTCTTGCTAGGAGCGCGCACGCCAAGGTCGGCTAGAGCGTGTTGAACTGGCATTGCTGGGAGCGCTCTCGCCAAGGTGGGCAAAGGCAGGGACTAGGCCACGTCCTGGACTTTGTCTACTCGTTTTTGGCAGACGACCGGGCGCTTCAGAGCGTGCTGCGAGCCTACTTTATGTGCGAGAAAAGAGAGAAAAGAGAGTGGTAGGAGCGGAGAATTTGAGACAGGTTTGGCTATCTTGGGCAGATTTTCGAAAGGACGGCTCTGTGCGCGTTGTTTGTAGACTACTTAAACGGCGGTGCAAGCGAAGTGGGATTGGAGGAGACAGCGAGCGGCAGTCCGTTCAGTGCGGTAAAAAGTCGGACGCCCCGACTGAGGCGTCTTTTTATGTCTTCGAACATGTGAGTGCTCGTGAATGACGGTGGTTCCGAGGAGCATCGTCAATGCCGTCCAAGCCACATGGATTTCCTCGCCTCTGCCGACTACGCAAGAGCCCGCTTCGCCCCTTTTGCTGGCAGGACCCAGGTTCGCTTCACATCCGTGGAGTATTCGTTATTGTTATTGCCTGTTTTTGGCGTGGGTCTAATATATTTTGTGTTGAGAGATAAGAAATCTATATTTTATGGCATTATTTGTTTTGCACCGAGAACCCGTGTCTGTGCGTCCGTTAGTACTAGTGTCAACGCAGAGGATGTATCATCTGAGCTTATGTGAGGATGCCGCCAATACGAAAATAATAAATTGGATGCCGAGCTGGCTTTTCTGAAGAGTTTGGCTTGTTTATCTTGTGTATTATTTAAACTGGTACAACTGGTGGGAATTCCACTAACTTAACCAGCATGACCCAGCATTTGCCCAGCATTCACCCAGCATTCACCCAGCACGACCCACCATCCTACCAGCTTGACCAGCACGGCAAGCTGGGCATGCTGGAGCAATAACCCAATATGAAGCTGGGATGTTGGGACTAGCTTGTGCTGATTTTTGTAATAGGGGATACACTAACACATTTAGTAACGACAGCTAAGGATTTCTGGTTTCACTCGCCAAACGATGGGACGGCAACTTGTGGTCGAGACACGAATTACACGCCTCGCATATGAAATACGGTGCCCTTTAACAGCGGCACTCGTCGGACCTGTTAATATCAATTACTTGAAACCTTTT
>JAZHYW010001675.1:0-17471 GCA_037355805.1 Ixodes ricinus | reverse complement strand
AAATGGCCAACATTTAAGGACAGTGTGACCATGGGTCACACCAACGTTACTATATCAACTCAGTTGTGGAACTTTCCATAGACGCCGTACATTGGAGGGAGTCCGAAACCGTGTCCGATTCTTTTGCGGCGAGGTGGCGCTGCCGGCGCATTAATCTGCGCATTTTCGTCTGCTACTGCTCCGCGGCTGCCAACCGCTGCAACTGTTTGCGAGTCCCAACCCGACTCCTCGGCGACCAGCATGGTTTACGGTTGGTTTTCGCCCTTTCGCCAGTAAAAATACAACTTGAGCATGATAAGCGGTAGGACCATGATGGCATACGCTTTGTATTATTTCAAAACGCCGCCGCCTTAGCTGTGCTGACAGCGCGAAGCGTTTCGAACAACCCAAATTCGTCGGCGCCACAATCCGGTGGCTACGATCAGGGCAAGTTTGTACATACTGTAATAGTAGATGTGCCGTCTTACCAAGAGCAATTCCATTGCTGGCTGTGATCGCAAGCACACCCATACGATCATTATTTTGCTGCCGACCAGCAGACAACACTTGGAATGTGGTTCAGAGTCAACAGGAACATAGATTCAATGTTTTATTGGTTAAAACAAGTATCGGAATTTCTCATATGTGACTACCAACTGCAGCAGAAACAATTTGAAAGTCGTCTGCTACTGTCAGAAAAAACGCCACGAACATTCGTAAGCTCAGTAGGCCAGATGCAACGGCCACAAGCGTGCCGTCAATGATGATGATAGCGAGTGTTAATGCGGAGCGCGTGCCCTCTAACAGGCGCCACACAAAGGGACCCCCTCCGAAGCGGAGTTCCAGAACTGAGTTGGTTCTAATAACGTTGGGTCACACTGTCCTCTTTTTAGCCTAAGACTACTATGGTAATGCAATAGACCCTTTTCAAAAGTCCGCGCTGATGCCTGTCCGCCTGCTCATATACTCTGAGCATGTATTGAAAACTAGTACTACGTCAGCGTTCGGCAAAGACTCAGATTCAATCATGCGCTTGTGTCGAATGGATGAATGGATGGATGTTAATGGCTATACTCTTTGTATTGGGCGGTAGCTTGCGCCATCTAGCCTGAAGACCGCCAATGTTGCTCGATGGACTTTTGCAAAGGGTCTATTTAGCTCAGTTTTGAGAAGAGATTTATAAAGGCCTTATTAAAAATTTTACCGTTTTAGATGCATCATTTTCCATAAAAAAAACTATCGCAACAATTTAAAATGAGAATAAACATATCTATTCTTGGAAGCTAGTGATAATGCAAGACCTGACTGATGTGATTATCAAACTTCTCTTATGGTATTTAATGACAATGGCATATACCAGTAGTATTAAACTACAGTACAAATGCAGTTACACTAAAAGACTTTTGAATGTGCCTCCAGCATCAGTAGTCCTTACTGCAAACTTGGTAATTTTAGAAAACAGGTCATAAAGGTATTCTTTCAAATGGCTTGCATTGTAGTGGTATATACATAGCACTGGATATTTACAATGATGTGCGTATGACCTCACAAGATCTTCAACGCTTGATAAGATATATCACCGAGCGTGTGACGCCAATGCACAATAGATATTGCGTATATGCTATCCAAGCAGCCATTAGTAGACACGACAATATTATCTGCACCAACTGTGATAAAAAGAGCATGCATAATTAGTGAAAGACTCTACCCAGTGGATATCAGTTGCTCTGTCATCTCTAAAACCATTGTATGTAGACAGAAGGGCACTCAACAATGTTGATCTACGCAATTATGGTAAAAAGAAAAAAAAAGATATGCCTGCAATTATCTATGTAATCAGCTTTGAGCACGACATTCTCAAACAACTTGGATTACGGAAGGTTAATTGCTTGATGGAAAACATTTACCAGGGTTCCTTCTTTCTCATTGGCATGTTGTCGTCAGCTGAGCCAGAAGTATTTTTCAACAATTGGTCAACAAAAACCTCACCCCTGAAAAGATGTGTCTGATTCGGTTAGTTGATGCGAGTCGCTCGAGTGATTTAGGCAGACCGTTTTCAACCTACATCATACCTTAGTCCTACTTCCAATGCCAATTTCCTCACACACACAAAAAAAAAAGAAAAAAATTTAGTAAAAGAAAAAAACTTTACACAAGAGGAGGTTTTAAGGATGTTCATATGGCTTAAAGGTAGCACACTAGATGTTAATCTAAAGTAATTATGTCATTAGAATCGAAGTGAGATTAGCTTGGTGAAGTCACAAGGGGATGAATTCAAGATACGTATTTACCTGAAATGCACAGGTTGCACTAATTTTGTTCACGAATTCTGTTCTATTCTGCGAGTCGCAGAGTAAAGACCTCATGACCGGCAAATGGGCAATAGAAAGTAGAACATTTATACCATCGAAAGAACACCATCCTATTTACAGATCGAACATCGAGCAGCCAGCCAGGCCAGCGGAGCATCCACCTCGTGAGCCCAGCGTCACTGCTCGTGACCACCGATGTGACACGCGCGAACGCAGCCGTGCTATGTCACACATCTCCCCCTTTTTTTCAAAAAAGAGAAATGAAATAATGCTGGACTGTATGCAGTTCTACAGTCCTGCAAACGTTCGTTCTTGTCAGCCAGCACCAAGGTACAGACCAAAAGTTCTCTCCCGCGCTTTGCCTACGATGTCCGAAAGCGTTCAGGAGGTACAACGCATCTTCCACTCCTTGTGTGTGTATGAGTTGGGTCTTGGCACGATGCGCTCACTTCTGTACTTGCGTCCGAGTCTTCGGTAATGTCGACACTACGGGAAGTCTGCTTTGGAAGAGGGACTAGGTGTGTGCGGTTTCGCCGAACAGACTTTCCATCAGTTTCCACCCAGTAGGACCTAGGCTCCTCTGCTGGGCCGCTGACGACACCTTGGCGTTGTAGATCAATCAGCCAGACGTCCATATCGTCCTCCAATAAGGGCAGATCCCGGACGCCGTGACGTCTGTCGTAGTCTTGCTTCTGCTTACGGCGATGCTCAACCTCAAACGATCTTAGCTGCTTGTCGTCAGGCGTATAGGGACGAAGACTCTCTGCGGCCACTGGGAGTGTCGTTCGAAGCCTTCTTCCCATCAGCAGCTCAGAAGGGCTGTAGCCATTCTTGAGAGGGCTGGTCCGGTACGCAAGGAGCGTCTCGTAGGGATCCTTTGATTTATCTAGAGATCCTTTAATTATTTTTACCGCTGCTTCGGCAAGCCCGTTACTTTGAGGGTAATGGGGACTCGAGGTTATGTGGCAGAAGTTGTACTGCTGCGCAAACTTTGCAAACTCAGAATGGCACGTCTTGAGAAACTGGGGCCCGTTATCTGAGACTACCACTTCTGGAATCCCATGTCTCGCGAAAAGAGACTTGCAGTGGTTGACAACTGCTGCTCCGGTAAGGCTGTTCAGGCGGACCAACTCGGGATACCGTGAGTAATAGTCAGTGACTATCAACCACCATTGACCATTTAAGAAGAACAGGTCCATCCCAACTCGTTGCCAGGGCCTTTCTGGGAACTCCGTTGGTTTCATTGGTAGTTTCCTGTTTCGACTGTGCTTCAGACAGACGTGACACTTCTTTACCAGGTTTTCGATGTCAGAGTCAATATGGGGCCACCACACCGAATTTCTCGCTCGTGCCCGGCATTTTTCTATGCCAAAATGTCCTTCATGAAGCTGATTGAGGACTGACTCTCGGAAGGCTCGAGGAATAACGATCCTGGGACCACACATCAGGATGTCTTCCCCCATGGCAATGTCGTCTTTGAATGGCCAATATGCCTTGAGGTCTGCTCCTACATCGCGGCGAGATGGCCATCCTCTTGTGCATAACTCCATGATACGTTTACATTCGAGGTCTAGCTTTTGCTCAGCGGCGATTTGCTTCAGGCTCGGATGAGTCACCGGTAGAAAGGACGTCACGTGCTCTACGAAGCCCTGTATCTCCTCGGCGAGCTCTGTTGTTTCGGAATGTTTGACTGGAGACCTGGAGAGGGCGTCGGCCGCTGTGAGATCTTTTCCAGGAACATACGAAATGTCGTAGGTATATCTCATGAGGCGCATTCGCATCCTCTGGAGCCGTGGCGTTAAGTCGTCGATCGCCTTTGATCCAAAAATAGAAACCAGTGGCTTGTGGTCGGTTTCTAGATGAAAGTCTTTTCCGACGAGGAAGTCCCGAAATTTTTCACACGCCCAGACTTGGGCGAGGCCTTCCTTTTCAATTTGCGCGTAGCGGCGCTCAGTGTCAGAAAGAACTCGTGATGCATAAGCTATGACCTTGAAATGTCCGTTCTCCTGCTTTTGCCGCAGGACGGCACCCAGACCGTACGAAGACGCGTCCGCTGTGACCACAGTCTCTTTGTTCGGGTCGTATATGCCGAGAACGGGATCTGATGACAAAAGGGACTTCCATCTTTTGAAGGCTTCTTCTTGTGGGTTTTCCCAGACGAAGTCCTGTTTTGACGACAACAATGATGACAGCGGCTGCAACAACTCGGCCATGTTTGGGACAAATCTTGCCAGATATGTAGCCATTCCCATCACACGCCTCAGTTCTTTCTTGGACGTAGGGCTCGGCATCTCAGCAATGGCACGAAGTTTTTCGTTGTCAGGTCTTACTTCGTTGTTTTCCAGGACATGACCCAGAAAGGAAATTCGGGTCTTGCTGAACTGGCACTTGTCCATGTTCAGGGTGACTCCTGCAGTGCTGAGGCGACTGATGACGTGTCGTAGCCGTTCATCATGTTGCTGTCTTGTTGACCCCCAGATGAGCACGTCATCCATGTGACAGACGACTCCGTCGAGACCTTCTAGGATCGATGCCATTCGTCTCTGGAAGTGCTCGGGAGCTGAAGATATGCCAAACGGCAAACGGTTGAAACAAAACCGCCCGAATGGCGTGATGAAGGTGGTAAGAAGCTTGCTGTTTTCGCTGATAGGGATTTGCCAGAATCCTGAATTGGCGTCTATCTTGGAAAACAACTTCGCTCCTTGAAGCATGCCCAACGTGTGCTCCACAGCAGGGATCGGGTGCCATTCTCGCAAAATGAACTTGTTCAGTTCCGTGTAGTCGACGCAGATGCGGAGTGCTCCAGATGGTTTAGGCACAACCACCATTGGCACGCACCAAGATGTTGGCTCAGCAACCGGTGAGATCACTCCTTCGCTCTGCATTCGAGCGAGTTCCTGCTTTGTTTTCTCATAGAGTGGCAGGGGTACCCTTCGAGGAGACGTTAGCGCAAACGGTTTGGCGTCGTGCTTTAACTTGACGTCGTACTCTTCTTTCAGGGATCCGAGACCACGGAAGAGGTTCGGATATTCGGACTCGACGTTTTCTTTTTCGATGACGCCGACCCGTGCTGCGAGTTCGCTGAGAACGTCTAGGTTTTCAATGGCGGGTTTCCCCAAAAGTGGTGATTTTAGACTTCGGAGTATGTACACATCTTCGAGACTTTCTCGTCCCTTGAGAGTCATCTTCATCCGCACCATGCCCACAACGATGAGTGGTTTACCGTTGGGGCCGTTGAGGGGGCGTCTCGCTGGTTGTAGCTGCATCTTTTTGAACAAGGTGTGGAAGAGGTCTTCCGGAAGTACGGTTTCGTCCGCTCCTGTGTCGACCTTGAACACAACTTCCTTGCTGTTGACGATCACAGCCACGTCCCATTTTGAAGAGTTTTCGTTCTCTGCGAGGCCCAGAAAACCTGGTTCTTCTTGAACGCTGCGGACAGTTGGTGTCGAACGGCAAACGGTGGCGAAGTGTCCTTTCTTTGTGCATTTTCTGCAAGTAGCATCCTTTGCTGGACACACACTTTTAGAATGACGTTCGCGGCCACACCATCCGCAAGATCCTGTCTGCTTCTTGCCGCTTGAGGCTTTAGCAGTCTTTGACGTTGAAAGGCTTGATGCGTCCGCGGGACTTTTACCTGGATTCTTTCGCGTGAACGGTTGGCTTTTCCCGGCTCGCACGTTGTCTACGTTGACTTTTTGTGCTTGTCCGTTGTGCATTTGTGCCTGTTGCTGACGAACAGTCTCGTGTTGCCGTGCAACGGTCAATGCTTTCAGAAGGTTTAGGTCTGCGTCGAGTTGCAGCCTTTCAGACACCTTTCTATCTCTAAGGCCAACGACGAGTCTATCTCGGATGAGTTCTTCCCGAAGGACCCCGTAATTGCAGGTGTCTGCCAGTGCATGCAATGCCGTGACGAAGTCTTCGACTGACTCACCGTCCTGCTGAATCCGGGTGTTGAAGCGCGCCCTTTCGAAGATAATGTTCCGACGGGGAATGAAGTAGGTGTCGAACTTGCTCAGGACCACTTCGAAGTTCTCCTTTTCAGCGTCGCTGAGTGTGAACGTGTTGAACACCTCTTCGGCTTGGGTGCCCATAAGGTAAACCAGTGCGTCGACTTGGTTTGCTTCCGGTCTTTCGTGCAGCGCCGATGCCGTGCGGTAGCGAAGGAATCTTTTCTTCCAGGTTGGCCAGTCATTTGGAGTTGCAAAAGCAAATGGCTCCGGCGGCGTAATCTGGAAGGATGCCATGGTCTCGGGCTTCGTTCTCCTCAGCGGCGTACCTGAAGCTTGGCTATGGTCGAATGTTTCGACGCTGTCAGCCTTGGGCAAATCAGGAGCTTGAGGCGTTGCCGTGGTTGACCACTTACGCTTGCAGCTTGCTGGAAAGCAGCTTCACTTCTGACACCATGTTCTATTCTGCGAGTTGCAGAGTAAAGACCTCATGACCGGCAAATGGGCAATAGAAAGTAGAACATTTATACCATCGAAAGAACACCATCATATGTACAGATCGAACATCGAGCAGCCAGCCAGGCCAGCGGAGCATCCACCTCGTGAGCCCAGCGTCACTGCTCGTGACCACCGATGTGACACGCGCGAACACAGCCGTGCTATGTCACACACATTCCTATGTGTGATATGCTGCCAAAGCACAAAGTATGTGAAAATTTAACTGATTCTAATTTGCAAAAACAGGCTCGTAAAGGTGCCCTGATGTGGGTCTTGTTAAAGTTATGTCAATCAGTTTTACATTAAATGTTTGAGAACTGAGCTCGTTCATATATCTTTTTTCATTAAGAACGTTCGAGGTAGAAATAGAACTGGGTCAACTGCAATAAAATACAGACATTTTTCCCCACTCTGAATTGCCTTGTTAGGGTAATGCGTGGCCCTCACCAAAAAGACTGTGCAAACAATGAGGTTAGATGAAAAAAATAGAAGGTAAAGTCATCTCAGCAAAGCTAGCACGTGCCACATTTGCATATTTGGACAAATATGCCTTTCTCATAAGTATTTTTATTTTATTTATTTGTTTATTTTACCTTACAGCGGCCAGAGGCATTACAGGGGGGAGTGGTGAGAGAAAAAACAAAATAACAGTGCCCATGGAAAATACAAAATAGATAAACAATGGGAAATACATGGTTTGGAACATTTGAACAAAAAAGAACACAATCAACAATTGATGTAAGTGATCCAGGTAGATGATCCCATTCATTCGAAACTCTAGCAATAAATTATGTAAAATATTTGTTATAATAGCAAAATGGAACGCATACTTTGTGACGGCGATCCAGACATGTGGAAACAAATGATGGTGGGATGAAGAGGCCAGCAAAAAATTATGTTTAAGATAACCAAGCATCAATTAGCACTATTAGTCACATAACTAAAATGTAGGTTCCAGGAAAGATCAAAACTAAGGATCACTCCTAGATGTAAGAGTTTACAAGCTCTAGTGTTGTGTTATTAAGGTTATACGTACAAGTAAACCTTACCTTACGGGCCATGTGCATTAGTCTACACTGCGTTAATGTTTAGTCCCATTGACCAGAGCTCCCACCATTAAAGGATAAAATCCAAATCATGCTGTAATTGATTGGAGTCAGAGTAATTAGATATTATTCTATAGATGGCACAGTTGTTAGCAAATAATTTGTAGGAGTCACTACACGCAACACTCTAAAAGTGTTGTTTGTTCCGACAATAGACAGAAAGATAGATAGATAGATAGATAGATAGATAGATAAATAATTTTATTAAAGGGGCCCTGCAATGACTTTTTTTACTGGTTTTTATTTTGCACCGAACCTGAGCGCACGGAACGTAGTAACTTAATGAAACTTTTCTTTTCTCAAAGTTCGCTTTATTTTAGAAGTTATAGGCAAATTAAAATTACAAAAACAAGCAACAAATAACCTCCTTCATGATGTCCTTGGTTGCTTGAGTGACCGTGAACTAGAGGAGGGTAGTGAGCTCAGCGAGCGCTCACGGCTGCCGCACTCCGTGTCGATGGCTCGAGAGGGCGCCACTAAAGCATGTTCTGGATAGGCTGTATGAAGCGGGCAGCCAGGGCAGCTCGCATTGCATTTGCTGTGCAATTAAACACTAATTCGGCATGACACTTCATTGGCCACAAACGACAGCAAATATGGGGTAAAGGTCAGTTCAGAACGGGAGCCACTTCGCGCTGCCATACCGCCAAACCTGCTCGCCGAAGCAGCCGAAGGCCTTCGGAACGCTCGGAACCGGTCGGATCCTCGACCGCAGCGCCGCCGCGTACATCCGGGACCTTTCTACGCTCGCCGCTCTTGGTGCCTGATCCCACTACCCCTTTCTAGTATCCGCCGCCTTTTCCACCGCTTGGTGGCGGGTATGTCGACGGGTCATTTCTTGTTTCCGTACTTTATAAACTGCATTTGTTTCTTTTCTGATCTAAAATACTGAAGAAAAACTGCTTTCATAAATAACTGAAACGGTTCGCGCCACTTATATTTTGTATTTCGACTAAAAAGAAAGCTTTTAGCGGCTCTGACCAGTAGTAAGGCCAGGACCAAAACGTCACATATCGCGTGCTTTCGGCAACGCGGGTCGCCCCGTAGGTGGAAGAGGTTTCCGCGTCGTCCGGTTAAAATATGACGCACTGATATTTAGTTACTTCTCTCCGTGCCCGCTGGCTCGCCCGAACCCCAAGAGATGTGGAAACGGCAAAAGAGGTAGACGCTTAAATATGATTGCAGGGCCCTTCAAGTGCCTGCCAACAGCAAAGTGGCCTGGGTGGCAGTGCACTGTCCAATGAGTGAATACATAAGATAAATGCATGTTTTTCAAGTAATAAAATCAAACAAAAATGTCATCGTCTAAAAACAAGGCATTAAAGGTTTGTCGCAATCGTGTCATCGGACAGATCGCATGTTAGGATAAAAAGTGTCTCGGCCGCTGGATGACCGCCAAGAGGGCACACGGAATCTCAAGGCCATCAACAACTCTGAACAGCCAATAGCACCATGCACAACCTGATGTAGAAAGTTCTATCTCTAGCAAAGCATCCCGGTAGTAAAGGCCCACGTGAGCAGCGGTAAGTGTGTGTTTTCTTTCTTTCTGCTTTACCAACGAATACGACAAATCTCTTGGAATGGAGTATGACCCCTGTCAGGGAGAGATTACGGGAAAGGCAAGATTGCGTATGAAACAATCAAACAATAAAAAGTTAAAACAGCGTCCTGCTTGCGTCCGGAGCAAAAACTCTTGCGAGAAGTAGGGCAGTCCAACGGGAGGCAATTCCAAAGTTAACCCAGAGCCCAAATTAAGGAAGACCACTGTCAATTAGGTTCGCGGTTTTCAACATAAATTTAGACCTAAAATTTGGGGGTGATAACTGCCACCGATTAGTACAGGTGAAATCGGCACATAAAGGCAACTATCTTTTAGCTGTTCGGTAAAGGCAAAAAACAAAAAAGTGAAAATGAGCCAGTAGTTTTGGGAAACTCCTAGCCGATTTAGATGACAGAATGTGCAGTTTACGATAAATTCCTTCCTGAGATTGCTGGAAATATGTCATGCAAACAACCGACATGTAAAAATAAGTGAAAACAAAAAACCAGAGTGCAAGCTACTAGCTGTTACAAATTAAATGTAGTGAATTTACCCACAACAGGGTTCTCTGAAAGGATCAAACACAGGAAAGTTTCAAACACAGCTGAAGGAAGCTGAAAAGGTTCTTGAAAAAAAAATGAGACAAAGGAGAATTCTTGGATATTTTTGTCCCATGAATTTGAATATCACAAACATTCGACGCGAGAAAAACCGAAAAATTAACCGCCAAGTGTGACGTCATACTTAGAGGTTTCAACTGCCGTGTGTGTGCTGCTGCCTTGTGCGTACTGCTGCAGTGTTGCCAGATTGGGCTATATATAGCCAAATTGGGCTACATTTCTTTCTAGTTGGTGTCGAAATTTGGTGGTTGGCTATGTGGCCATTATTGGGCTATTTCTAGGGGTGCGAACGAACATTTGTCGAACTTCTAGGTTCGACTAGAGAATAATCAAACTCCTAATCAGTTTCGAAAAAAAAATTTGTTTCTCTTTTGGCTGGTCAAGCGGAAGACTTCAAACTTGTGCAAACTTCGGGGTTTTCATATTGCACAGAGAAGCAATGCTTGCGGAGTTCAAGTGGTCTCCACACAGATCAATGCAACAAATAAAACAAACAGATTGCACTGTTACCACAGGTCCGGCAGCTTGTCTTCTACCGGGACATAGACTGAACTCTCCAAACGCTGCTTTGGTGCCCATTGTGATAATCCTTAGGCACCCAAGTTCGTGAAAATGAGAAGTCCTCGGCTTCACCGCTAAACAATTGACAACCTTCCAGTCGTCACCCACCCCAAGAAAGGACAACACAATCAAAAATAGTGTGAACCGGAGGGAAGGGGGGGGGAAACTGATACTCTATCACAAAGAAAAAAAAATAAAGAGGCAGGAGGGGATATTGGGGGTTCTGGTCTGAAATGCCCAGTGATTGGACTGTTCTGCTTCTGCATTCTCTTCATTCACTGTATGGTCATATCTCCCGGGCTTCACAATAAAGTTGTCCGTGTGTTTTGTACTCATAGTCTTGAAAACCTACGAAAGGGTCAGTGTCGTATGGATTTTCATCCTTCCGAAGCTTTTTTTTGGAAAATTCACAAGTGACATAATGTACACAAAATGTGGCACATATGAGGGATGAAAAAGAAAAGTTAACGTGTTTTGCATGTGTGTGAAAAATTGTCAATTAAGGGTTTAAAAATATTTATTTTCAGTCTTGGCTATTTTGGCTATATTTTTTTTTACGGCTTTGGCTATATTTGAGCTATACCTTCCAGCCGTTTGACCAAGGAGGATAGAAGGGTAGGAGAGGGCATGACGTCAGCCGCATAGTCTCTCACAACAAGCCATGCTCCCTTGACGCCTCGCCTCTTTCTCATTTTCCTCCCTACCCTCCTCACTTATCAGGCCAACGTGACCACATCACGTGACCGTAGCTAGCCTTCGTCTAGCCTTCGATCTGATAAAACCTACCGGACGGAGCGCGCGCAAGCCTGCAAGGAATCCTTCTACAATCAACCATCCATCCATCTCACACGTGACATGTCACGCCCACCAATTGCCAGAGAGATCTTTGGTCACGTTGGCTACAACATTGTTTAAACTTTTTATGACTAGGCTTCATCAATATTGCAACGTCACGTGCCCCCTCCTAGTACTTATAACCTCCTTGCGTTTGACGGTTTCTTGGTGGGACCATCTAGCAACACTGCGTGCTCAGGTAAGGCTTGCGGAAGGCTCGGGAATGTTGAGATCTCTGCACAACGTCAGGATTCCCAAACTCTCACCAAACGTGCCTGGAAGGAGGCGGGGCTTTTGCGCTATTTTCGAAGTGCTGTTGTGGCTACTTCACACATCAATCTGAAATATAACTTTCATATTATTGATCCTAGAGGTCGATTGAAGACGATTTAACAGTCTTTTTTCTCAAATAAAGAACCGCCTCAGTTTCCCTTGAAAGGTGTGCCATGAAACAATTTTTCTATTTTCGCTAAATACTTCTCAGAATCACCCCTAGCGTTAACAACCCAATCAACTCGCCTTAGCTTTTCCTTCTAAGCAATGGCAGTCGGCAAATAAATTAGAGAAATATGAGCATCGTTCATCACCACAAGCTCGTTCATCCCGAGCAAGTGGCCATATGGCCTGATGCCTGTCCTAGGTATGTTGCCAATGTTAATCATAGCCACGTGCCGGCGGCATCAAAGGAGAAAATGCTTGCTGAGCTCCAGGCATCGTTAAAGTTTGGCTATTCTCATCGCCGCAGTGGATGGACTTGAGCCACTAACCGAGTGTTTGCCAAGGCGTTGAATGTTACGAGCCGAGGTGGAGTGATCAAGCAAATCTTGCTCGACTGTCGTCAGGCAGGTGGTTTCGATCCCAATATTGCGTCAGCAAGCTTTGCGAAGGCAAGACTCAAAGAAATAGTCCCCTTTTATCTTCGCAATTTCACTGTGACCAAGAAGCTTCTGAATCCGTGGCGGTCTGTGCGAGTATGCTTGGGCCAGACTAGGACTAGTACGCCTCTGCATAGTCATGAACATTCCAGCTCGATAATGTTGCGTGGCCCCTTTAAATAGGCGACCCCAAAGAAGAAAACATAGGGGAGATACTAAAGACCCCATTCTTGGGTATTTTCGCCGTGTTTAGAAAAAGCCTCCCTAAAAAATTAAAAAAAAAAGAAAATAATTTTTAGTGACTGCAACATATTTTTGCATCATCCATAAGGGCAATAAAGCCAAAAAGCGGTATGGGGCTTACAAGGTGTCAATCCCAGCCAACCCAACAAAAGTTACACAAGGTGAAAGCCACACTTTGCACGCGATTTCTTGATTCAAGGTGCTGTGGGGACAAAGAACACACAGCAGCCACGCTAAGATGACCACGCTATGAACAAAAGCGGCGTTCCAGACCGGTACCCACTCCCCAACATCCGGGACTTCACCGTCCATCTTCGAGGCTCTACCATCTTCTCGAAGACTGATCACACTTGAGCCTACCATCAAGCTCAGGTAGGTGCAGAAGAAATCCCCATAACTGCTATCACGTCCGGGTCACCATGCGTGGGTATCATGTGCCCCGAGGACATCCACTTTTATTTCTTTTATCTGTCTGAGTGTGGCTCGGTCACTGAAAAGGAAAAGGCTTCAAGCGAGCACTATGTGCCATAGTGCTCGCTTTCAGAAGCCTTTTCTGGCAAGCTGGCAAGCAGTCCAAGCAAACCATGTAAACAGTGGAACATATGGTTGTAGAATGGGTGGCACTTGGTACTAGTGATACCACCTAGAAGACAAATCTCGCACACTATATCATTGGAGAACGGATCCAGTGAAGTTTGACAAGAGCAAGCGGCAAAGCAGTAGAGATCTGTAATTCGCCTCGAGATAGAACCGTGTTGCCACCGTGTGGCCAAAATGTGGAAACATGCGAAAGCGAAAATACCGTCGTGCGTCGTCTGCTACGGGTGCACGTTCCGAAGCAGGGATCTCTACCACGCAAGCCCGTTTCTGGCTGAGCTAGAACCTGCTTATTAAATGCTCATTGCTGTTTCTTCTTACTAAAGGTTGTGTCGTATCCTTTCACACGCGTGGAAATTCAGCAAAGCGATTAATATTAAGACAGATGCTTCAATAACTTTAGTGATGTAGTTTGTAGAACCGCTGGACCCACATATTTTTGTTGTCTCGCACAATCCATAGCTTTTCTAAACATTGAATACTGATTGGAGCTGGGGGTTGATTAAAAAATTAACCCGACTGATACCACTTTTTAATAAACTAATCAATAGATAAATCCATTAGATGATTTTTCTCCAGTCATATTACACGATAGAAGTTACAACTACATTTTTTTTACTACAGGGGTGGAACTTATGAAATGTACTTGGGAGCAGCCCCAGGAGCAGCTGAAACGGCTGTTTTGGCGCAGGTTGGGAGCAGCTAAAACTACATTCTGAAGCAGGCTAGGAGCAGCTCAGATCAGTTTTTATTGCAGTGCAGCTTGTGTCTTAGACAAGCACGGGAGCAATTTCAATTGTGCTTAGCAGCACGGATGAACATGAGTGGTTACGGACCTAGGTAGATGGGATAACAGTGTAACAGATGCGAAAACTTGAAACTTTGTGAGCCTTAATGAGAACCAAAAAGCAAATACCATATGTTTCTGAAGATAGTGTCCTTCATCTTTTCTGAGTGGCTTTCAGCTGCTCAAAATGCAAACCAGCACTGCTTATCGCACAATCCACATGTGCTCGGCATAGTAATTATATGTGCGAACCACGTGACGTGCAAAAGCAACGGACGTGCAGTTGCGCGGAGGAACCGGGCAACAAATTTCGAGTTTATCCTATTGTGCAACTTCATATCGAAGCAGCAGACTACGATTAACGGAGTTATCGTATATTCGAAGCGATAAGCAGGTGCAAGGTTAAAGTACGCCAAGCAGAGCTACCGCTCGCGTGAGAGCTGCTGGCCGGTAAGGTTTCGGATCGGACCGCCTTTCAGTTCTATCAAATCATAATTTATCTTGCAGGAATGCGGTTCTAACTTCTAACGATGAAGTACAAAAAGGAATCTTTTGCTCATTTGTTTTTAACTGGCTGACGTCGGGATGCCGGGCCGCAGAGCCTCAAGAAATCTGACGCTTAACGACTCGACCTCACCGCGGTCGACTTGCTTAACCGCTTTTGGTTGAAGCAATCCAGTCGCAGGTGGCTTTGAATCCGACCCCCGAGTTTTTTCGCGCGCTTCCGAATCAGGATACACAGGGAGAATAAACATAACAAAGGATTGCAAGGCCGACAAAGCTAAACGAGCTCATTGTTGCCATTCGAGTCGATAAAAACCAAAACCAAGACAAAATACTTTTTTTGGCGCACGTTTTGCGATTTGGTGCATAATGGCGCGAGGTACTGGCTGTGGCGCAGTTTCCGCAACATGGCGCAGGATGGCGCAGACAAATGCGTCTGGCGCAAAATGGCGCAAATGGCGCAGCCGTTCCACCCCTGTACTATGTCATAAATGGCATAATGCAGTCTCATTTCAAACTTCAAGTTGTGACTTTACGGAAATATGAACACGGGAAGCCTTTTAAAGTAAAGTTTTAAAGTAAAGTCATTTTTAAGTTATTATTTGAACAGCATAATCACCCTTGATGACCATCACAAGCTGTGGAAGCACTTACGGTGCAAGCCTGCATCCTAAAAGAAATAAAAATGCCAGAAATAATAAAACGGGAATTTTTTTAGTTTTTTTCTCCGACTTTGTTTAGTCCAAAACTCAAAATAAACGGGAAATTTTTTTTATTTTTTTTTGCAATTAAAGCATGATTTAAATTATTTTAAGGTTAATCGGCGAACTGCCCAATCTTGATATGCATTAAATGAGGGCGGAGGGGGATCGGAAAGTCTCGTGAGAATCGCTAGCCCGAGTCAGTAAAAGAGTGTCGCTGCGGGCGATGCTGTCTGTGTCGTGGTGCGAGACGTTTCTTGGAGTACCAAAGTCTACTACATTTGAAAAGATTATTTAGCCATCCGCGGCCCTCACCGAGAAAATGAAGCGGGTGAACCCACATCACCAAGAAGAGCATCTAATAACACGCACTCTGCTGCATTGCTCGGTGATACTTGTTTATTCCACTCGCGACAGATATATTGGAACAGTTTGTTTCGCTTGTCTCAGTTGTCCCGCCAATGTGCAGTTTGTGGATCATAACTTGAAAAGGCACTCTGTCCTCATCGCAGCACAGTAGAATTGTTCAGACTGAAAAAAACTTTCCCACGCCACGGTGCACTAAAGGGAAACATTGGCTGCAGTGGAAATTTCTTACTTTGAGAAGCTAGCAATAGCCCAGCAATTTCCAACACAGCACTAACTTCTCTCAATGGGAAATATTCATATTACTGCAAAAACTAAAAGTTACAAAGATAAAGCATAGAACCTGCCATTTTTCAACCAACAGTACCAGTATGATGTAAGTACCTGGGTTGGAATTCCTCATTTTGTTGAATTTCCACGCAGGTGAACCGATATGTCTGTTTTAATATAAACAAATATTTCACATAAATAGCGCAGTTCACCCATAAGCGGGCATCCATCGCAGCAATCCATGCCTCCCAATGTCTGCCTAGAGCGGACAACGCATCCACACGAGTAGTCACTTAAATTTAGGCCTTACGCTGGTAACACAATTCAATCCTCACTGAAGCACCGAACAGTAAAGCATCATTTTCCGCTAAACTTGCTTTCCCACCGATAGTATGCGACAGAATAAATGCGAGAATCTACCCCCTTCGTGCGCAAACGTGAAAAGCCGTGGGGGTGGTCATGCTTCTATCCCCGCTTTGATGATGTTGATAGCGCGACAGCAGCACCACCTCTAGGTCGATCTCGAGGACAATAGGTCAAGTGATATACGAGAGATTGTCCTATATAAAGAGTAGTTACTTATTTATCCATCCAAGTAAGAAGCCATGGTTAGGACATTTCTAGAAGCACAAATTAATGACAAGTTCTTGTTTTGACTTTGCAAAAACAAAGATAGGCAAATAAAAAACTATACAGTCCGAAAAAGTGTGAATTTCGTGGGTTTCCGTGCCAAAACCAGTCTAAACCTGACTTCCAGTAATGGGTTTCATTGAGAAAAAGCGGACAAAACTTCACTCTGTACTCAATTCTAAGAAAATTCTAATATCTAATGTAATAAACAGTTTTGAACATTTCTCAATTACATAAAAAGAAATATTTTAGAGTGAATGTTCTTGAAACTGATGGTATTATGCGTACAAGTTCCTTTAAATTGTTCTTTTTGCTTGGGTTTGTCACTTGTCTTTGGGGCCGTGCAACAATATTAAGTAGAATGTTTCTCACTCTACACAAGCTTACTGGCATTAGTGACCCCAAGAAAACTCGTACACAATGCCACTGACCAAGAAGCTTCTTTTTCGCCGTATAATTTCGAGAATAAAAGTGAATGCTTCTTTTCAGTCTTTCCCTCGCAAAACCTGATGACAAAGTTGCGGGGATGGCATTGTTGGCACTGTCAACAATGCAATCCCCAGGATTTCGTAACCAATCTTTGTGATACTCACGGAGACAATATTCAAGCGTGGCTCATACGGGTAGGCATGAGCACAGCGTGGGAATTGTATTTGAGCTTGAGACAATAAAAACCTCGACATATGCATTCAAGTAGTGGCTCGTGCCTAGTCGCTGCGACGACAGGAATAGCCGAACCTTACAAGATGTGTAGAATTCATTGCTTGCCCTGCACTTTGCCAACTCCAGCACATGGATATGATAAACATTGGTGGCGTATAGTCAGTTTCAGATCATGTGGCCACTTGTTCTGTCTGCAAATTCAGAAAATGAACGCTGCTAATTTTTTTTTTCTTTTTCTGTGAGTGCCATTGCGTGGAGAGAAAAACTAATGCGCGTTTCATAAGTTATGATCGATGGAATGTACTAGGCTCATTGTATACGCTCCTTTAATGATGCGTCGAGTGTCGTACAACTTTCACCTAATATGAGCCAGAGTGTTTACCCATGTGTTGTAGGTCTAGACTGTTATGCATTTTTCCAAAATGCTTCTTAGATATG